>ML337576.1:0-28793 GCA_005239505.1 Nicotiana paniculata
TCTATGACATAGATGTTATTCATTCTTTTTCCCTACAAAACAATCTTGTCAGTAAGCAGGTTACTCAAAAAAGCTTTTGTAGAAGTAAAAGCAACCAGGTTACCTCTGTCACACAGTTGTGATACACTGATCAGGCAGTATTTCAAGCCACCTATGAGATACACATGTTCAATAGAACGTGTGTCATCCTTACCTACCTTACCAACCCTAATTAATTTCACCTTTCTTTCCGTTTCCAAAGGAGACATTTCCTCCTTTGAGACTTTCAAGTGAAAGGAACTGTTCCATGTTCCCAGTCATATGCTTTGAGCCACCAGTATCCAAATACCAAATTTGACTGCCTCCTCTCACTTGAACCTACAAAAGAATCAGGGGTTAGTCTTAAGAATCCAAACTAGTTTGGGTCCTTTTCTATGAGAAATGGATGAATCAAATTTTTCCCGGCCCAATTTGGTAGCCAGTTTTTCCTTTTTACAAACCTCTCATTTCTTCAACTGGCCTGCTCTTTTGCAGTACACTCATATTTGTAGTGCACAGTCTTGTGCAGATTTTATTCTTAGGGAGAGTGAGATACTGGCTCTTGGGATGCCACTTGATCAATTGACTTCCAAATCCAATCCCTCTCATGTTGTTACTATGATTCTTTTGAAGCCATATCAGGGCATCAGAGGATTTATTCCATTTACAAGTTTGATCTAATTTATGTTTGACTTTGCCAAGTTCTTCATTAAGAGTTCTTATCTGTTCATCCTTGGCATACATCTTATCTTTTAGTTTTCCCACGTTTTATTCTAACATGATATGAGAATAATCAACAACNTTGATTTCCATGTTCATGCACTTTGCTTTTAGAATTACACATTCTTTAGATATTTGATCCTTCTCTTTGGTTGTATCCTCAGAATCATCTATGAAATCAAGTAACAACTCAGAGAGTTTTTCCTTAGATAGGAACTTTACTTTGTTTTTAAGATGGGAGATACTTACCTCTCGTTCTTCATGTGATTCGTCATCAGATTCTCCAATTGCCATGAGCGCCTGATCTTCATTCTCCCCATCTTCTGATTCCTCATCTGAACTTTCCCCCCAAGCAGCAACCATAGCCTTTGTTGTGGTTTTCTTGGGTTGGACCTGTTCCTTCTTCCTGTTCCTTCTTTCATATCTCTCATTTTTCCATTCTACTTCCCACTGAGGACAGTTTTTGATGAGATGGTCAGTCTTACCACATTTATATCATCCCTCGTTGGTTGGACTTTCTGAGGCTTTTGCTTTGTTGTAGTTTCCTCCTCTAGAGATTCCCTTCTTCCTCATGAGAAATTTTCTGAATTCTTTGGTGATCATGGCCATGTCATCATCCTCCATATATGCTCCCTCAGTGATTCTTAGTGCTAGAATCCTCTCCTTCTTTGGACCATCCATCTTCATTGTCTTCCTTCTCAGTTCATAGGCAGTGAGGTTTCGAATCAGCTCATCTAATCTCAGGGTTGCCATATTTTTGGATTCCTGGATAGCAGTGATTTTGTTTTCCCGAGAAATAGGCAAGACCCTTGTTAGGATCTTCTCAACCCTGTCCTCTTCAAGAATGAATCTTCCAAGAGACTTCAGTTCATTAGTCAAGGTTGTGAACCTTGTGTACATCTCTTGGATAGTCTCTCCTTCTTTCATAGTGAAGTTTTCTACTGAGAGTACAGAAGAGTACCTCTTGAACTTTTTACCTGCGGTGTTCCTTCATGGACTACTTGCAAGGTATCCCAGATCTCTTTGTCAGTGGTGCAGCTTTGAATTCTGTTGTACTCATCCTAGTCCACACACTAGCCACTTTTTGGCCTTTGCATTCTTCTCCCATTTCTTCAGATCCTCAGCATTACAATCAGCTCTAGTCTTTGGTATATCTATACCTTCAGCAATCTTTGTCATGGTAGTTGGAGGACCATCAGTGACTATGTCCCAGTGTTCATAGTCTTCTCCAATCAGGTTGTCCTTCATCCTGTTTTTCCACCAAGAGTAATACTGGCCATTGAAGAGTGGTGGCCGTGCAGTTGATTGACCTTCCCAATTTCCAGGTGGTGCACTCATCCAGATCTTCTCCAAGGTGTTAGCCTTTCAAGGATAACTTGCTCTGATACCAATTGATGTTTTTAGACGTCAATACCACACAAGAAGATAGGTTACTTTGTATGGTACCCAATTTTCGAGTGCTGTCTCAATAGAAGAACCTGGTTCTTCTTGGTGTTCCAACTACTACTGAGNCAATTTTCCAGTGTTGTCTCAATATAAGAACCTGGTTCTTATTGGTGTTCCAACTACTACTCTTGCGGAATAATAAAAACAGTAAAGTAAAAACACAGAGATTTTTACGTTGAAAACACCTGGCTCAAAAGGTGAAAAAACCACGACCTACTCCTCAGTAGGATTTGCTCAAACTCTTCACTAAAACTCTGATCCAAACGGACTTACCAAATAAACTCTTTTGTAGTCCTAGGACTAACTCTAATCCATTTGTAGTAACTAGCCCCTAGCTAATTTCTACAAGCTTCAAGTTAACTCTAACTTGAACAATGCGTATCTATTACAATTGCTTCAATGAAAGCTGAAAAGATACAATATTAAAACTCCTACTACAACCAACTAGACTCAATGATAAACAGATGGAACTGGTTCTTCTAGCTGGTCTGTATCCTTTGTGTCGCACAATAATTCTGCTTGCAAAATATCTCTGGGAACTTTGCTTTCAGATTTTGATTCACTTCAGCTTTTGTGGGTTAAGAATTCCAGCATAAATACATCTATTATTTATAGAGTCAGTTGTTGAGCTTGTCGTCCAATTCTAGTCCAACTCTACCTGGGTGAACAAATTTGTATCAAACTGAACTTCCTTTCCTTTGTTACTTTCCTTGCGGAATTCGACTTCAATCTTCTCATCAGTTTGCAACCTTTTCGCATTAGGAGACAATCTCTTGGTTCATTGATATTTCACATTCACAAATATCTCCTATGCATATACGGTTCATGTGCCAGCTATTCAGTTCAAAATGTGTGCTCTGATGGACCCGGTTCAATTGGTTAGCCATTTGTCAATCTTCAAAACTATGCAGTGACATGGGTCAACAAAGTGCTTTCTTCCTCTGCGGTTAGTAGGGAACTTACATAGTTGGACCTGGAGTCTTCCACCGTGCCAAGGTTGACTTATTTCAATGCATCAACTTTCATTTTAATTCCTTATTCTATTTCTGAAGGAGTGTCCTTGAAATCTTCGTCTTCTTGGGGATCACCATCATTGAAAGATATATGGACACACCAAGAGGCGTCACCTAAATTTTTGTCGACCTTCCTTAGAAATGAAGCATATTGCTCCTCATTCGCAGTAATATTATATGAAGATCTTACACTTTCTTCATCTTCGTCATGATCTCTAGTGTGGACCATTTTGCGAGTCTTCACTTTGAGTACCTATCTGCATGAAATCAGAAGTTCTGGTTGTCGCCTCATTCTGGAAGGGATCAAACTTTGACACTTTTTGGAGATACTTTGGACTCTAGATGACACATGTCTTCTTATTTCTCTATAATTTCTTTGCGACTTGTTCTTATTCCTTTTCAATGGCTCAACCACTCAAATACAGAAGTTCTTGTAGTTGGTTCTCCAAGTCGATCAAAGGCAGAAGGTCTTTTATTAGGATCAGCGGGTTCATCTTCCATTGTGATATAGTTACTACTTGATCTTCTTATGTAGATGCGAACTGCTGGGTTGTTTGTAACCCATGTCCTCACGTCATTGCTTCACCACATACTCCTTATCTTTCATCGTGTTTGATTTTCTAGTAGCTTTAGGTGGGAGCATCCCTAGATTAGATGGTTCGTTGGGATCATATCCAGCCTTTGCGAACAACCTGTAAGCATTCGGATCAAAACCTTTATTTCTGCGCTTTGTGGGGAGTACCTTTGAGGCATGTTAGGTGCCACAATCTTTTCCAGTAGCTTTGAAGTCAACTATATGATATCAATCTGCTTGATAGGCAGGGTTAATTCTTTTAGCGCATCTTTTTGGAGGCTTGATGATTCTCCTTCATCTTTCTTCACTTTAGGGATGTAAAAAAATAAAGGAGCTATTTTCTTGCTTGCAGTTGCAGAATTCCTTTTGTGAGCTTTAGAAACTTAGTATGCTTCTATTGTAACTTTATCTTCACCAGAAGCCACTTCAGCCCTTTTTGACACGATATTATCACCTTTGCCCTTAGTGATGTCATAAATTTTTACTCCATTTATGATATAGTTCTTCAAGTAGAACTTTGCATCAGCGAAGTATGCCTCAGCTTCAGCGAACGTCTTATCATAGAAACTATCTTCTGTTTGACTCCATCTTTATTATACTTCAAACATTGGTAGTAAGTTGATGGGATAACTTTGTTCTCGTGTATCCATGGTCTTCCAAGCAACAAATTATATGAAGTCTTCACATCAATCACATGCATCCATGCAGTTCATTGCATATCTCCTATGGTGATTTCCAATTTGATAGCCCATATGGCCCTTTGTCCTCCTTGATTGAATCCTTGAATCATCAAACGGATTTTCAGAAAGTTCTTCAGTTGAGATGCCAAGGTCTTTCATTGTGCTAATAGGAAGAATGTTAAGTACATATCCGTCATCTATCAAGATTTTTTTTATCCTCTGCTCGAGCACATAACCCACCATAAACAAAGGGCGATTGTGTAGTGTCTCACCAAGTAGGAGATCATCTTCAGTGAAGGTGTTTTTTGCATTAAAAACATCTTCTTCTTGGATGGAGGACTCAACAAGACTATTTGACGGTGATGGATACGGTGTTGATGTGACTTCATTATTTTTGTCTTCTTCTTTATCAGCATTATAACACAAGTCCTTGTCATCATCGTCAGAAATCCTCTTGGGAAACCAACTCGGCAAGAATTCTCCCAAAGTCACCGAGTGGCATAGCTTTTGGTGATGGTGTGTCTCTATCTTCACCTTCTTTGGGTTCTTATCCATTTATTGCTTATTTGGTCTTCTCACCATCTTATTTCTCGTAGGTTGCTTCGTTGATCCTTTTTAAGGACTCAATTTATGGCATCTTCTATGAGTCACCAGGGTCCAACCTTCTTCATCAGGTTGATTAACTCGGACTTTGTCATCCTCCAATATTTCTTCAGCTCCATTCCCTTCATAGGTGCATATCTCAATTGGATCGAATGATCCAAAGTCAATAGACACATGGTTTGTGCTTGTCTTTTCATCTTTAAGCTCGATATTATTTTGACGAACCAAATCTATAACGTTGTCCTTGTAGGAAAAGCACTTCTCAAGAGGGTGACCTACAAGCCGATGGTATTTGCAGTAATTCGGGTCATTGCTTTTTCCAGCTTCATTTGGGCGCTTCATCTCTAGAAGATCAGTAAGCTTTAGCTCGAGAAGTTCTTCAAATATCACAGGCATGTCAGAGTCTAGAAATGGGTACCCCTTTTCTTGCATCTCTTTGAGAGTCAAATTCTAATTTGCATTGTCTTGAGAGGAAGTTATTTTCATACTCTGTTTTTGCTCACCTTGGTAGTAAACTTCACAGGAGTGGCATTGACGTTCATGGATTCTTTGCTTTCATTCTTTAGTACGAACTTGCTCCATTTCTTGACTTTTTCTTATCTATTCCCTTGCAAGGTTCTTAGATGGGAAACCCTTTGTTTCCCATAGAAGCCACGCTCAAATACATATCATGAGCACGGGTGGAAAGTTCATCAAATTTCCTGGGCTTAATTCCCTGCAAGATGTAACGAAGTCCCCAATGCATTCCTTGGATGCACATCCCTATGCCAGAAGCTTCTCTTACCCTATCATTGCAGTTGAGGCTTGCATTCCTCCATCGATTGATAAAGTCAATAACTGGTTCTTTTCATTGGTGAGTGTTTGTAAATTACACCATGCTCATAGTAAGCCTCTTGCAATAAAAGCGATTGAGAAACTCTTCCTCCAATTGATCCCAACTATCAATGGATCCAGCCTCGAGGTCGGTGTACCAATCAAAAGCATTCCCCTTTAGTGAACGGATGAACTGCTTGAAAAGGTAATCTCTATAAGCCCCTGCATTGTTTCATGTCTCAACAAAGTGCGCGAAATGTTGCTTTGGATTTCCCTTGACGTCAAACTGCTAAAATTTGGGAGGTTGATCACTGAAATACATCTTCAAGCTATCGATTCTTGCAGTATACGGCTTTGCGTACGTGAGAGAAGACTTTGCAGAGACCTCATACTTATCTTTGATAGTTCCCGTGATGAATTCCTTCAATTTTTCGATGAGAATTGATCCTTCGGAGGATACATGAAGTTCTTTGGAGGATGACACTTGTTAGAGGATCATCCTTCTCGTGGACTTCAGGGAGCTTTCCATGTTCATGACTTGATTCTCCATCCATCATGCTTTCAACTATGCCTGTCAATTTTGCGATATGGACATCTTTATCTTGAGCATACTTTGTTAAGCCCTCAATCGCCTTTGTCAAATTTTTGAGTTGCTCCTCCATTGTCGAAGTGTTAGTCATCATTTCCTCCATGATTATTGCAGATGATGAAGAGTAACTGAGATCTTCCCATGGGTTGAACTCAGTTTGGGACATGTCATGTGGCGAGATTGGCGTGGATCCAACAGTTAAAAATTCATCATCAGGTTGGGTAAGCTGACTTTTGTTATTGTATAAAGTAAGTTGGGCAAGAGATTTCTCCACAACTTGTGAAATATTATCTCCTCTTTCTGATTTGCTAGCAAAGGACCTTTCTTCTCCGTATGATGAAGATATCAAGCATGCATTGGTGCAATCGATACTTGGAGTGCTTGCTATCCCAAGATGCTAACCTTTCATCGTGTGATTGACCCAAGACTCCCTATAGTAGCGTTCAGTATACTTTCAACATCAGAAGAAAACTTGGTGTCAGCAAATTTTGAGTCGATCTTCTTTGAAGCTATCTTAGTGATCTTGAATGTTGAGAGTTGAGAAGAGATGAGAGGTAGCAACAAATATTATATTCAATTTCAAGTGATGGGGTTATAATTTCTAAAATATCTTATCTAAAGAGGTGTAGTGTTGACCCATGTCACTTCATAGTTTTGAATATTGACAAATGGTTGACCAGTTGAACCAGGTCCATTAGAGAACAGATCTTGAACTGAATAGCCAGCACATGAACCGTATATGCATAGGAGATATTTGTGAATGTGAAATATCAATGAACCAAGATATTGTCTCCTAATGCGAAAAGGTTGCAAACTGATGAGAAGATTGAAGTCGATTTCAGCAAGGAAAGTAACAAAAGAAAGGAAGTTGAGATTGATACGAATTTGTTCACCCAGGTAGAGTTGGACTAGAATTGGACGACAAGCTCAACAACTGACTTTATAAATACTCGATGTATTTCTGCTGGAATTCTCAACGCACAAAAGCTGAAGTGAATCAAAATCTGAAAGCAAAGTTCCCAGAGATATTTTATAAGCAGAATTATTGTGCGACACAAAGGCTACAGACCAGCTAGAAGAACCAGTTTCATCTGTTTATAATCGAGACTAGTTGGTTGTAGTAGGAGTTTTAATATTGTATCTTTTCAGCTTTCATAGAAGCAATTGTAATAGGTACGCATTGTTCAAGTTAGAGTTAACTTGAAGCTTGTAGAAATTATCTAGGGGCTAGTTACTACAAAGGGATTAGAGTTAGTCCTAGGATTACATAAGAGTTTATTTTGTAAGTCCGGCTCAGAGTTTTAGTGAAGAGTTTGAGCAAATCCTACTGAGGAGTAGGTCGTGGTTTTTTCACCTTTTGAGCCAGGTGTTTTTCGCGTAAAAATCTTT
Source organism: Nicotiana paniculata (assembly GCA_005239505.1). NCBI lineage: Eukaryota > Viridiplantae > Streptophyta > Magnoliopsida > Solanales > Solanaceae > Nicotiana > Nicotiana paniculata. Next base: position 7,846 of record ML337576.1, read on the forward strand.
GTGTTTTTACTTTACTATTTTTATTATTCCGCAACAGTAGTAGTTGGAACACCAAGAAGAACCAGGTTCTTCTATTGAGACAGCACTCGAAAATTGGGTACCATACAAAGTAACCTATCTTCTTGTGTGGTATTGACGTCTAAAAACATCAATTGGTATCAGAGCAAGTTATCCTTGAAAGGCTAACACCTTGGAGAAGATCTGGATGAGTGCACCACCTGGAAATTGGGAAGGTCAATCAACTGCACGGCCACCACTCTTCAATGGCCAGTATTACTCTTGGTGGAAAAACAGGATGAAGGACCACCTGATTGGAGAAGACTATGAACTCTGGGACATAGTCACTAATGGTCTTCTAGCTACCATGAAGAAGACTGCTGAAGGTATAGATATACAAAAGACTAGAGTTGATTGCACTACTGATGATCTGAAGAAATGGGAGAAGAATGCAAAGGCCAAAATGTAGCTAGTGTGTGGACTAGGTCCAGATGAGTACAGCAGAATTCAAAGTTGCACCACTGCCAAAGAGATCTGGGATACCTTGCAAGTAACCCATGAAGGAACACCTCAGGTAAAAAGGTCAAGAGGTACTCTACTATACTCTCAGTATGAAAACTTCACTATGAAATAAGGAAAGACTATCTAAGAGATGTACACAAGGTTCACAACCTTGACTAATGAAATGAAGTCTCTTGGAAGAGTCATTCTTGAAGAGGACAGGGTTGAGAATACCCTAACAAGGGTCTTTCCTATTTCCTGGGAAAGCAAAATCACTGCTATCCAGGAATTCAAAAATAAGGCAACCCTGATATTTAATGAGCTGATTGGAAACCTCATTGCCTATGAACTGAGAAGGCAGACAATGAAGATGGATGGTCCAAAGAAGGAGATGAGTCTAGAACTAAGAATCACTGAGGGAGCAGATCTAGAGGATGATGAGATGGCCATGATCACCAAAGAATTCAGAAACTTTCTCATGAGGAAGAAGGGCATCTCTAGAGGAGGAAACTACAACAAAGCAAAAGCTCCAGAAAGGCCAACCAACGATGGATGATATAAATGTGGTAAGACTGACCATCTCATCAAAAACTGTCCTCAATAGGAAGTAGAATGGAAAAATGAGAGATATGAAAGAAGGAACAGGAAGAAGGAACAGGTCCAACCCATGAAAACCACAACAAAGGCTATGGTTGCTACTTGGGGGGAATGTTCAGATGAGGAATCAGGAGATGGGGAGACTGAAGATTAGGCGCTCATGGCAATTGGAGAATCTGATGAGGAATCACATGAAGAACCAGAGGTAAGTATCTCCCATCTTAAAAACAAAGTAAAGTTCCTATCTAAGCAAAAAATCTCTAAGTTGCTACTTGATTTCATAGATGATTCTGAGGAAACAACCAAAGAGAAAGATCAACTATCTAAAGAATGTGCAATGCTAAAAGAAAAGTGCATGGACCTGAAAATCAGAGTCAGTGAATCTGAAAAGAAAAACACTGACTTGTTGAACCAGGTTCATCCACTTGAAACTGAGATTCTAGAACTAAAATCTGAAAACTTAAAGCTAAAGCTAGGATCCAGTAAAAAGGTTGTTGATTATTCTCATATCATGTTAGAAGAAAACGTGGGAAAACTAAAAGATAAGATGTATGCCAAGGATGAACAGATAAGAACTCTTAATGAAGAACTTGGCAAAGTCAAACATGAATTAGATCGAACTTGTAAATGGAATAAATCCTTTGATGCCCTGATATGGCTTCAAGAGAATCATAGTAGCAACAGGAGAGGGATTGGCTTTGGAAGTCAATTGCCCAAGTGAGATCCCAAAACCAAGTATCTCACTCTCCCTGAGAATAAAATCTGCACCCATTGTGGTAACACTGGGCACTACAAATATGAGTGTACTGCAAAAGAGCAGGTCAGTCGAAGAAATGAGAGGTTTGTAAACCAGAAAAACTCGCTACCAAATTGGTCCAGAAAAAATTTGATTCATCCATTCTCTCATAGAAAAGGACCCAAACTAGTTTGGGTTCTTAAGACTAACCCCTGATTCTTTTGTAGGTTCAAGTGAGAGGAGGCAGTCAAATTTGGTATTTGGATAGTGGCTGCTCAAAGCATATGACTGGGAACATGGAACAGTTCCTTTCACTTGAAAGTCTCAAAGAAGGAAATGTCTCCTTTGGAAACGGAAATAAAGGTGAAATCATGGGGGTTGGTAAGGTAGGTAAGGATGACACATGATCCATTGAATATGTGTATCTAATAGATGGATTGAAATACGACCTGATCAGTGTATCACAACTACGTGACAGAGGTAACCTGGTTGCTTTTACTTCCACAAAATGTTTTGTGATTAACCTGCTTACTGACAAGATTGTTTTGCAAGGAAAACGAATGAATAACTTCTATGTCATAGACTTGTCCACATTGTCTGAAAATGAACTCACTTGCCTAAGTGTGTTGGACAGTGATCCCCACCTATGGCACAAACGACTTGGGCATGCGAGTGTAACTCAGCTTAACAAACTAGTCTCTTAGGACTTAGTGGTAGGACTTCCTAACATTAAGTTCAAGGAGGAAAAAGTTTGTGAGGCATGTGCTAGGGGGAAGCAGGTAAGGTCCTCTTTCAAAAGTAAGAAAATAGTCAGTACCACCAGGACATTGGAACTGGTTCATATGGATCTATGTGGTCCTATGAGAACTCTGAGTAGAGGTGGTAAGAGATATGTGATGGTGCTAGTTGATGATTATTCAAGGTTCACTTGGACCTTATTCCTGGCATCTAAGGATGAAGCATTTGATATGTTCACCTTATTTGTAAAGAGAACTCAAAATCAATTAGGGCATCAACTAGCATCAATAAGATCTGACCATGGTACTGAATTTGAGAATGCTATGTTTGCTGAGTTCTGTGATGAACATGGTGTTAATCATACCTTTTCTGCTCCTAGAACCCATAGAAAAATGGGGTTGTTTAAAGGAAAAATAGAACTCTTGAAGACATGGCAAGAACCATGCTTCTATCTAGCAAACTACCTTACAGCTTCTGGGCTGAAACAATAAACACTGCTTGTTACATAATCAATAGAGTCATGACCAGACCTCTGGTAGAGAAAACTCCCTATGAATTACTTAAAGGGAGAAAGCCGAAACATATCCCACTTTAGGTCTTTTGTATGCAAGTGTTTTGTGCATAATAATGGCAAAGATTCCTTAGGAAAATTTGACCCCAAAAGTGATGAGGGAGTATTCTTGGGATATTCATCACATAGCAAATTTTATAAAGTGTATAATAAAATAACTATGTGTGTAGAAGAAAGTATACATGTTGTCTTTGATGAAACTAACATTCTTGCTGAGAGACAGGAACCTGAAGATGAGGAGCTTGGACTGGTAAGAAGCAGTGATCACATTGAAGCAAGCATGGAAGGTGGAACAGGTGATGGACCAGGTTCAACTACCCCAAGCATCATGACAAGGGAAATTCAACATATGCAACCTAGCCCTGATCCTGCTCCACAGCAACAAGACACCATGGAATCGTCTAGGAATGAAAAGCTGGTACTTAAACCACACAGATATCAGATTTCTCACCCTCTTGAGAACATCATAATAGAGTTGGCATCCGGAATCAAAACAAGATCATCCTTGAAAATTTTGTGTGCGTTTGATTCCTTTCTATCCATGATCGAACCAAAGAACATTGGGGAAGCCCTACAAGATGCTGATTGGGTAAATGCCATGCAAGAAGAGCTGAATCAGTTTGAAAGAAGTCAAGTATGGCACTTGGTACCCAGGCCACTAGACAGATCAGTGATTGGCACCAAGTGGGTCTTCAGGAACAAGCTCGATGAGGATGGAACTGTTACAAGGAATAAGGCAAGATTAGTTGCTCAAGGGTATAGTCAAGAAGAAGTAATTGACTATGATGAGACCTTCACCCCTGTGGCAAGACTGGAGGCAATCAGACTTCTTATAGCATTTGTTGCACACATGGAATTCACTCTTCATCAGATGGATGTTAAGAGTGCCTTTCTCAATGGCTATCTGAAGGAAGATGTATTTGTCAAGCAGCCTCCAGGTTTTGAAAGCAAGGAGTCACCTGACCACGTATACAAACTCGACAAGGCTCTATATGGTCTCAAACAAGCACCAAGAGCATGGTACGAACGATTATCAAAATTCCTGCTAGAACATGGGTACAAACGAGGCAAAATTGACAGTACCTTGTTCTTAAGGGAAAAGGGTAAGGATCTCCTGGTTGTGCAAATATATGTGGATGATATTATATTTGGGGCGACTTCTGAAAAATTGAGCAAGAAATTTGCTATGCTAATGGGAAGTGAGTTTGAGATGAGTATGATGGATGATCTAAACTTTTTCTTATGCTTGCAAATTAAACAAAACCCAAGTGGAACAATGATCCACCAACAAAAGTATGTGAAAGAATTGCTCAAGAAGTTTAAAATGGAAGACTCAAAAGAAATGGACACTCCCATAGCCACAACTACAAAATTGGACGTGGATGAACTTGGTTCATCTGTTGATCAGAAGCTATAAAAAGGGATGAATGGGTCTCTATTATATCTCACTGCCAGCAAACCTGATATTGTGTTCAGCGTGGGACTGTGTGCTAGGTTTCAGGCAAATCCAAAGGAGTCCCACCTCACTGCAGTAAAGAGAATTTTGAGATATTTGAAAGCCACCACTAATTTGTGCTTTTGGTATCCTAAAGGTAGTAATTTTGACCTTGTAGGATATGCTGATGCTGATTATGCAGGATTCCTAGTTTACAGAAAAAGTACATCAGGTATGGCTCGCTTTCTGGGTTCATGCCTTGTGTCTTGGGCTACCAAGAAACAAAATTCAGTAGCCCTGTCTATTGTTGAGGCTGAATATATGGTTGCAGCCTCCTACTGTGCTCAGTTGTTGGGGATCAAGCAACAACTCATGGACTTTGGTATAGATGTGGGATGCATTCATATTTTTTGTGACAACACTAGTGCAATTAGTATGAAGAAGAACCCGATTCATCATAAGAAAACTAAGCACATAGATGTTAGGCACCACTTTCTGAGGGATAACTATGAAAAGGGAATGATCTCAATTTAATTTTGTGCTACTGATCAACAAATTGCAGATATCTTTACTAAAGCGCTGAGTAGGGAGCATTTTGAGAGAAACAGGCTTGAATTAGGGATGATTAAAATAACCTGATTGAAAAAAAAACAATTTTTTTTGGCTAGAAACACTAACATAGATAATCAACCAGTCTAATCATTCCTCAGCATCATGACTTTACTGTCATACTCTCTTGCCATGTATTAATATGATTCTTTGGTTGCTAATGATGTTTCTCTATCTTTGTAAATTGAGGCAAATTAAGAACTACAACACGATGAACCTGGTTCATCTGACTGACAAGGTACGTGCTCATCTCCATACAATTATTAAACTAATTACAGTCACACATGAGCAGGATTCTTTCCATTATTGGTTCTAATTCAAATACTTCGTACTTACCCAAATTGAACCAGTTTCAAGAAGTCCAGTCTTCACTTAATTAGCCTAGTTTTAGGGTGAAATTAGATGTCAATATCAGTCCTTCGGCGATTAGACTCCTACTTGAGTACACATTCTGCATGTTGAAATCTCCCTAGACACATCTTATAAAAGGTCATCATTACTCCTCTCTTCATAAAGTAACCGTCGAACCAAGTTCAACTCATTCTACACAAACCAAAATTGATTACTCGCCTTATATTCCTAACAATACATAATCATGTCTTCACCACCACCCACTTCTTCTTCTAATTCATCACCTAATCATGATTACGATGGAGTAAATTCTGAATCTGTATCCAATTCTCCATCAGTATACAGTTCTCAATCACAAGAAAATTTATCAACCCCTGAATATACACCCATTCTTGAACCCACTCCAAACCCTACTCCTGTCCCCAAGAATCGTCGTGTCAAAGTTCTTGCCCAGAAATCTATTGCTTCTGGGACTAGGACAAAATTCTTGGAGGATCTTATTAAAACGGACAAAGGTTCTAAGTCAGATTCGTCCAGTGAATCTTTTAGATCAGCTAACGAGGAAGACACCTGGTTCAACCAGTTCTGAGAAAGGTAATCCTAAAATCAATTCTGAATTTGCTTCTGATGATAAAAGGTTCGTGTTGGTTGGGTCTGTTATTGATGTTGAAGTGCCTAAAAGGCAGAGGGGTGGTAGAAAACAAAGAATTCATGAGATATAGGGAAAAGAAGTTGAGAAGGGATCTGGGGAGGATGGTACCACGCTGGTTATCTGTGGTCCCATTCCTGAAACAGTTGGAGAAAACGTCACAGATTTAGGGGGAAGCATAGTTGAGGAGGTTGTAGCAGGTCTTGCAAGTATGAAGAAAGGAACAGATGAACATGTTTCATCTGGGGAAGAAACATTGGCTGAAAGGCTGAATAAACTAGGGGAGTCTTATAACCCCAAGAAAAGGAGGACTCAGAAGACAAGAAGGCAACTCACCTAGTTCCTTCAAAGAAAAGAAAAGTTTCTGAAGCTACTGATGTTCCTTCTCCAAAAGTAAGAGCTACTCGTAACACTGTGAGAGATGAAGAAGATAAATTGGAAAAGGCTCTGAAAGAGAGCAAGAAGAAGAGGGCAGCAAAGGGAAAAGCGAAAGTTGGAGAGCCTGTTGAGGCTATTGAGATTGAAGAGAAGACGTTGGAACTGGTCCAACAGGAAGAGCAGCCTGCTCCAGGTGTGGCTGAGACACCAAAACCCACAAAGGCTAAGTCTTCTTCAAAGAAGTCAGCTAGAATGTCTGTCACACCAACAAGATCTGTTAAGAGGACCAGGGCCAAGCCAAAAAAAGTGAAAATTGTTGAGAAAGAGGATGATGATGCAGACTAGAGTGGAGAGGAGGAGAAGGAAATAGGAGAGGTGACTGACAGAGTTACCATGTTTGGAAAGAGAACAATACTGAAGGGTAAGCTGATGAAGGATCTAGAGGAGCCTGGAATGCAATATCTGCAGGAAACTTTGGAGGTGCAGGGCTGGAAAGACATGGTCCTTCGCATGGAAAGTAGGTTGGTAAGGGCTAAGTTGGTAGAATTCATGGGAAATGCCATTGTTAAGGAAGGCAAAGTCACCTCCATGGTCAAAGGAATTGAAGTTTCCTTTGATACTAAAGAACTGGGTGTTATTTTGAACATACCAGTTGAGCGCTATGAGGACTACACAAGGCAAAGATGGCCTTGTCTAGATGGGATGGCCTCAACAATCAACATCACCAGATTCTTCAGTGATAATGAGAAGGAGATCGAACCCAGGCCGATCTACAAGAGTGAAATGAAGCCAGAGCACAAGTTATTCTTCGATTTCGTCATCAAGTTCCTACTGCCCAGACAAGAAAGAAGGCACATTGCAAATTATATGGATCTGACCCTGATGGAGTTCTTGTACAGGGGAAAGAAAATCAATTGGCCGACTTTCATCATCCAACTCTTGGATAGAGTTGTGAATGGAATCAAATCACACGCAATTCCATATGGCTTCATTCTGACAACAGTGCTTTCATATTTTGCGGTTCCAGTGAAGAAGGCTGAGATGGCTACTGCCATGGACTATTTTGGGAAAGATACTTTGCTGACTTACGATTATACTGTCAATGTTCCTGCAGATGAACCTGGTTCATCTAGGAAGTAGCCTGTCAACAGCAAAGTTCAAACTTTGGTGCAGGAAAGTGAGATCAAGGATATGGAGATCCTTCATTTGAAGTCTCGTCTGATTGAGATCGAAGCTGAGCGAGATGCTCTCAGGGCTGATTTAGCAAAAGAGAAGGAAAAGAACGATGGTGTTCTTAATCAGATGCTTTCTCTTCTACAAACCAAGACCACAACCTCCTCTGCACCTTCCAATCCTTAGGCTGTCTAGAGCTTCCAAAACCCCACATTAGACCAGTTGTTCAGTTTCTTTTACTTTTATTCTGTTTTGCTCATGGTTAGGCCTGTTTTTGTTTTGTTTGTATGGTGTTTGATGTACGTTCCTAATCAATGACCTTTTGTTGTTTTCTTATTGACTTGTCTCAATTTCTTAGATATCCTACATTTATTTGTTACTTATGATGATTAATCATGATTGCACCTACAGTTGCCTCAATAGCCATGAGTAATTGTTAACAACACTGGTGAGTTTCTCATTTTGCAAACTTTTCGATGATGCCAAAAAGGGGAAGATATGTGCTGAACTTTTTCAAAAAAAAATTCATAGTGATATTTATAACCTAATGAGCCTGGTTTCTCTATGATTAATGCTTAAAACCATACAAAGTGTTTGAAGTGTATAGAGGATTAAGGACAGAGTTTGTCATCATCAAAAAGGGGGAATTTTTTTACCCATTTAACTACATAGTTTTGAAGATTGACAAATGGCTGACCAGTTGAACCATGTCCATCAGAGCACACATCTTGAACTGAATAGCCAGCACATGAACCGTATATGCATAGGAGATATTTGTGAATGTGAAATATCAATGAACCCAGAGATTGTCTCCTAATGCAAAAAGGTTGCAAACTGATGAGAAGATTGAAGTCGATTTCAGCAAGGAAAGTAACAAAAGAAAGGAAATTGAGTTTGATACGAATTTGTTCACCCAGGTAGAGTTGGACTAGAATTGGACGACAAGCTCAACAACTGGCTCTATATATACTCGATTTATTTCTGCTGGAATTCTCAACGCACAAAAGCTGAAGTGAATCAAAATCTGAAAGCAAAGTTCCTAGAGATATTTTGCAAGCAGAATTATTGTGCGACACAAAGGCTACAGACCAGCTAGAAGAACCAGTTCCATTTATTTATCATTGAGTCTAGTTGGTTGTAGTAGGAGTTTTAATATTGTATCTTTTCAGCATTCATAGAAGCAATTATAATAGGTACGCATTGTTCAAGTTAGAGTTAACTTTAAGCTTGTAGAAATTAGCTAGGGGCTAGTTACTACAAAGGGATTAGAGTTAGTCCTAGGATTACAAAAGAGTTTATTTTGTAAGTCCGTTTGGCTCAGAGTTTTAGTGAAGAGTTTGAGAAAATCCTAATGAGGAGTAGGTCGTGGTTTTTTCACCTTTTGAGCCAGGTGTTTTCCACGTAAAAATCTCTGTATTTTTACTTTACTGTTTTTATTATTCCGCAACAGTAATAGTTGGAACACCAAGAAGAATCAGGTTCTTCTATTGAGACAGCACTCAAAAATTGGGTACCACACAAAGTAACCTATCTTTTGTGTGGTAATGACGTCTAAAAACATCATGTAGTCCTCTGATTCTTCTCCTCACGAATGATGGTTCAAGAGATAGAAAGCTTGATCTTGAACTTGATGGATTTTAGGTTTGTAATACGTTACGAACAATTTGAAGGTCGTCACGAACCAGGATTTGGTGTTGGTTTGTAACTAACGGAAGATTTGATTATGCCCACTTATGATTTGAGTTCGGTTATGGAATTTGACCGCAGACGACGATTGCAGATATGGATGGAGACCTTGATGTTATTCTTGAGAGCTTTTTTAGCCTTTCCTTCTACTTACTTGATTGTCCTAACTAGCCTTCTCCTTTGACCCTTTTACATAGGTACGGGATTGAGTAGGCTCCAAGAAAATCCTAGTAGGCCATTTGGCTTGAGGCTTATGGGCCACCCATTTAATAGAAGACCAATTGACGGTCTAGTTCAATAATATATTGGACTTTTATTTAAATCAATTTATTTTATTTAAATAATTGACCCAATTATACTAACCCATAGTATTATTTAGACTAATATATATTTAATATATGATAAAATCTAAATTAATTGTGGATTTAAAATCAATAAAATTTTAATTGTCTACAGCAAGATATATCAACAATTGCTCGCCTTCCCCCGATTTTGACAGTAACGAGGGGCTAGAAAAGTACCTTTTTATGTCTTTCAATGCATGTTGGCATAGTCCATTTGAAGTCGTTCTTATTTTTCTAAAGTGAAAGAAATGATGGCACTTTTCTAAGGATCTTGAGATGAATCTTCTTAGAGCCGACAACCTTCCGGTCATCCTCTGTACTTCCTTCATGATTGTCAATTGGTTCGAAATGTCCCTGATAGCTTTAATTTTATCGATATTTACCTCAATCCTTCTTTGTGATACCAGGAAACCCAAGAACTTACCGGAACCAACCACGAACGCGTATTTCTCCGTGTTTAGATTCATGTTATGCTTTCTCGGAACGTCGAAAGTTTCAAAGATGTTTCAAATTATCATTTGCATTCAAAGACTTGGCTAACATGTCATCAATATATACTTGCATTGTTTTGCCTATCTGATTCTCAAATATTTTATTAACGAGCCTCTGATAAGTGGCTCGGGCGTTCTTAAGCTTAAAAGGCATTACATTATAGCAATATAATCCAAAGTTTGTTTTTGAAAGAGGTTTTTTCCTGATACGGGTTCATCTTGATTTGATTTTACTCGGAGTAAGTATCGAGAAAAATCATTAGTTGTGTCTGGTCGTAGCATCAATCATTTGATATTCCGCGAAGGGAATGAGTCTTTAGGGCATGCCTTATTTAAATCCTTATAGTCTATGCACATCTTAAACTTGTTATTCTTATTGGGTACTACAACTATGTGGGCTAATCATTCTGGATATTTAACCTCACAGATTGAACCAATCTTGAGTAATCGAGTTACCTCTTCTTTAACAAACATGTTCCTGACTTCTGGATCCAGACTTCTCTTATGGACTGCTATCTCCAATGGGAAACCTGTCATATCCGAGTGCGACCATGCAAAGCAATCAACGTTAGCTTTAAGAAAATTTATAAATTCTAACATGAGCTCGGGATTTAACCATGTTCCAAGATGAAACTTCCTTTCAAAAAACTCTTCGAACAAGGCCACTTGCTCGAGCTCTTCTGCGGTCGACTTGGTTGCATCCTTCTCCTCTGGTACCTGAAATATCTTGGAACCTAATAGGATTCTGATGACTCCTTGCCTTTATCGTCTTCATTAGCGAATGGAGAAGGCATTGGTTCATGTAATTGATATTTTTTGTACTCTTTCCCCTTGCTGCTGCAAACAATCACTGCATTCATCTCCCTCGCCACCGACCGGTTTCCTCTTATTTGCTTGATTCCCTCCAGCGTTTGAAATTTCAACAACTGGTGATATATTGATGATACAACATTCATCTCGCGTATCCACGGCCTTCCGAGAATTACATTGTAAGCCATATCACCATCCACCACTTCGAATAGACTAGTCTTTGATACCTCTTCGAGATGTGTGGGAAGCATAATCTCTCCCCTGGTTGTCACTCTTTTCAAGTTAAAGTCAGCTAAGAGTTTTGTCGTAGGAACGATTTTCCCGATTAACTTTGCTTGCTCTAGAGAGATTATCAAAGTGTCGCTCCGTGGCAGAAGAAGTCTATCGGCGTCCTCTTCCGTGAAGGTGATATCATATTTTGTGACTTCCCAGAGTCTCTTGTTGTGAGTCACCGATAGCTTCGTTTTCTTTGATGATGAAAATTATACACTATTGACTTCATTTCCTCCGAAGATCATGTAGATAGTCATCTGAGGTGACCCTTTTGCTACCTTCGAAGGCTATATATTGTCCCGACTTCGGCCGTAGTTATTCTTGGTTTGGTCACTTAAAAACTCCCTGAGATGGCCATCCTTCAACAATGTCGCTATCTCCTCGTGAAGATGTTGACAGTACCCAGTTCTGTGACCGTGAGTTCTATAGTGTGTGAGTTCTATGGTATTCACACCATAAACTGGGATCCTTTTGGCTAGGATCTGAGTGGATTGGCTTCGGGAACCATGATTTTTTAATATTTCTCATTGCCAATACCAACCCTACCAGGAAGATGTTGAAGTTGTAATCCGATAACTTAGATATGCAGAATCTCGAGCCCGTGGCACCTTTTTCTCTTACAACGACCTGCTATTCCGACCACGATCAGCTCTTTTATTGGGAGCGACCCTATATGATGTCTGAAACCATTTGCTGCTATGCCTATAGGTACTCTCGTACAGTTGAAAATGAATTCTAGAAGAATGCCGATCCACATCAAAATCGCTTTTAAACTTGTCCTAGATTTTGTCTCGGCCTGTCCCTTAGCCGATACCGAATACCCAAGTCGATCGTCTTCTACTCATGTGGTTGCCTGAACCTCGAGAAAACTATCCTTCAATTTTTAGGAGGCATCGCAACTCAGTGGATTTAGACCCTTTGTGAATGCCTCCGCTGCCCACTCATTTGGAAGAGCCGATAGCAGCATCTTTTTTTTATGGAACCATATCACAAATTCTCGCAGCAACTCGGATTCACCTTGTGCAATTCTGAATATATTTGCCTTTCTGGCTTGAACCTTCCTTGCTCCGTCATGGAACTTAATGAACGAGTCTGCAAGCATTTTAAAAGAATCAATTGAATGCTCGGGTAAAAGAGAGTACCATGTCAGATCCCCCTTCGTGAGGGTTTCACCGAACTTCATCAACAGAACAGACTTGATCTCATGTTAAGCCAAATCGTTTCCCTTCACCGTCGTGGTGTAGGTTGTGATGTGCTCATGTGGATCCGAAGTCCCATCGCACTTCGGTATGTCCGGCATCTTGAATATTTTTAGAGTTAACTCTGGTGTTGCACTTATCTTAAACAGTAATTGCGTGTAATTTTTCAAATCCATACCCTTTAACACTGGTGGCGCCCCCAGAATCAGATCCATCAGAGCGTGAAACTCCTGTGCATTTTGATCCATTCGTTCGTTAATTTTCTCATAAACCTCATGAGTTCGGTTTAAAAGGATCACAACCGTTATTATTCCCAGATTCAATACCAGTTACTCCGACTTCGTCGAAGCGTACTTCGCCCCTTGGGGTATTGTTATCGGTTCTCTAAGCCTTTTGATTTACGGGAACACTGGGAGGAATCGGGCCCCTTTCGCTCGTGTTATTGGAAGCACTTGTCAATGCTTGTTTTAATTCCATCATCACTTGATCTTGTCTTGAGAGGTGGTCCGTGATTGTTCTCTATTGTTCCCTCAGAAGTTTGATTGTTTCTATGACATGTTCCTCATCCACTTCGTCAATGTTTAGTTCCCGCACATGCCGAGGATACTGACCTTCGCGAATCGAGGTTGTCTCGTCCCCTTCGTTGCGGATCTCGTTGATCGAGTCATCGCGCTGGGACAATTCATCTCGTTCAACATGTGCTTCAACGTTGTGTGTGTTGTTGACGTCATTGGCTGCCATATCTGGTTTTTATTAAGGAAAGAACAGAAATTTTTTAGTAATAAACGAATGGATCAAAGCAACCATGCACCTGTCTATTTCCCACGATGGGAGCCAAACTGTTTACCCATAAAATGGTACAGCTGAATTTGTAACGTGATTTATGGACAAGCAAATCGATTCGATCCAAACAGTGATAAAGAAATAAGATTAAAACTAAGATTTAAGGACTGAAAGAAGATAACAAGCCTGGTTCCGAACTCAGCCTCTCTGAGAGCAAAGGCGAAAATAATAATAAAGCAGTGACGAAACTGTTAAATTGAGAGCTAACTAGTAAAGTATGAGAGCAAAACAGTAAAGTATAACTTTTGCGTGCAAAGTGTTTCATGTGCCCGAATGGCTGTTGACCCCACTATTTATAGTTCTACCTAGGGAAACAAGATTGTAGGATCAAGCTCCTCTTTAAATGAGAATAAAGGTGTCATTGATGAAGATGTTACGGTAGGCCTTGAATGCAAATATTCTTTATAACGGCTGCTCATTTAACGCTAGCAAATATTCCCACATTGAATGTTGTCCGATGGCAAATCTTGAACTTTTACCGCTGACTACGTTCCCTTCGCAATCTACTCGGTGCCGGTCACACACGTTGCATTCGGTATTAATTGTTTTCCGACACGTCCTTTGTCTATTTTCGGCTCCACGTGTAAACTTACCATTCGATCACATGTCATTAACCAATCACTACTCCGTGCAGATCACACTACTAGTACTATTGTTGGACACTCTTGATCTGATTCGGGCAGCATTTTGATTCATCTGAGGTGAGCCAACCACATCTGTTTGTAGTGGCACAGCTACCTTGCTTTATTTCTTTTATGTATTTCTCATTATGCCTAGAGTTGTACTCAGTTGTATTACATGCTCCATAACTAGAGTGGCATTATGGGTCGTGGTGTTGTTATTCTATCCCGCTGTTATGTTATGAATTTTGTTGCTTAACTGTGATACTTGAATGTGTACCATTGTGAAGGTAAAGTATACTTTTTTCTCTTAAAATCTTGATAAATCAAAATATAAAGTGAAGGGAAAATAAACCTTGTTCAAGTCCTAGTAACAAAGAGTACTAAACTCGAACCACTGTAAATGCAAGACAGAGTTAAACAAACTAAGATAAAACCAAACAAAATTTCCAAAGATTGACCAGAGAGTTTGTTGCTTCTTTACTATGTTAACAATTTCATTTCTTTTTATATTTGGAACATATTGATTTTTTCCATAAACGTAGTATAAGTCTATAACGCTATTTGGAACCAAAATTTTAAAGTAATTTCAAACACATATGGTATGGAATAAGTCTGTAAGAAGTATAATCGATATTTTAAGAAAGCAAATTAACAAAAATGTAAGAAATAAAATAAAAATGCGTTATAAATGTAAAGTCCATAGTCTTATGCAAAAAGCAATATATAACCAAAATCAATATAAGTTCGAACATTCAATGCATATTGCCCCCAAAGGTAAGTCCTTTTATTTACATATACTTTTCCTAAATTTCCAATATTTTCTTAGGCGGTTTTCTTTCATTTGGTAGTTTCTCCCTCGACATATGGTAAGACTTATATTTAGTAATATTTACAATTAATTGCATGAGTAAAAGAAAGAAGAAAAAATAAGGAAAGAACTAGGCTATTAATGCCTATATAAACAATAGAGTATATGTCTGTAGTAAAGTGCTTCTTTGACACAAAGTGAGCTACGCTTCGTTAACGTAAGCTTCCTTTATCTGATTATATCTCGATCAGTTCTTTGTTTTTCCTTTAGACTTTGCAATAATGTTATTGTTCCTTGTTCTATAATCGTTCACCTTTTCTACGTTCATAGACTGAGATCAATGTCTCTGTATATAAGGCAACTTAGTGCATAAAGCATTTCACGTTCATACAAGATTTAGAGTAAGAATATTGCACCTCGAGGCCGAGGGGTGTTATGTACAGCCTACCCTAATGTGAGTTTTAGTGGTTGCTTTCACAGTCCGAACTCGTGACCTATAGGTCGCAGAGAGACAACTTTACTATTTCTCGAAATTTCCCCTTCAATATGTCATTATTAGAAAAGAAAAGAAACTGTTAACGTAGTAGAGAAGAATCTACTTTTACTAATCTTTGATATTTTGGTTTAGTTGTTCATTAACTTTGTTACTTTTGCATTCACAGTGATTGGAGCTATTTCGATATATAGATACCAAATTAAAGCAAGAATGTCATCCTCAAAAGGCAAAGGCATTCAGAAGATATGGGAGAAATGGGTAGGTAAGAGAGAAGAGATAGACAAGGAAACAAACGACCTTAAAGAAAGTGGAAGTTCGACAAAAGAAAAATACGAGAAAACAAGTGAACTATGGAAGAAAATGGATAAGGCTGACAAGCTCGAAGACAAACTAGAGAAAAAAGGGGTTCCAAAAAGACTCATATAGCGCTATTTATCAATTGCTACTTATTACTAAGATGTTTACATTCTATTAAATTTAGGGATTTAGGATTTTCCTAGATTTGTTACTTGGATTTCAAGTTTATATTCCACTAGTACTTTATGTTCTGTTTTCTTTATCATTTTTAGGTATTCAAATAAAGGAAAGTTTAGTTTACCCTTGCGCATGCCACTGATTGAGAATCGATCTGCCTTATAACTATTATCACAAAGTTTTGATTTCAGTTGGAAAAGAAAAGACAAACTTTAATATCCATGCACGTACACTAGAGAGTTGGTTTCTTCTTTTCTTTGATTTTGTCCATCCACGTACAATAACGCTATTTGGAACTAAATTTTGGAAGTACTTTCAAACATATATGGTATGGAATAAATAATTCTATAAGAATTATATAATCAATAATGCAAGAAAACAAATTAACAAAAAAAAAAATTAAATAAATAAATAAATAAGCGTATTAAACTGTAAAGTACAACAACTTTATTCTATATATAGTGTATATGGTAAGAACGAGTTTGCCCTTCTTATGACTAATCGAGGTTGTATCATAATAGGTCACGGTTCGGCTCTGTGTTACATTAGCCTCAGTTCGGAGTTAGATTCTTGAACCCTTAATTTAGAGACCGATCAAGGACGAGATCAGCCAAGACCGAAACCAAGCAGAACGACGATCGAGCAAGATCGATGGACTTACCTAATCAAGTAACGGTAAGCTGAAATATCTTGATCGAGCAAGGATCACGGCGAAAATCTTGGCACGTATCAAGATGAGGTCGGTTAATTAGCCAATCATGAGATTTCTTACAGTATTTAGAATTATACCATAAGTAGAACTCTCTACTATATAAAGGGGGTCTAATCATTTGTAAAGGCATCGGATTCACGCAATTCAAAGCAATATATTATTCTTTCAGCTCTCAATACTTTGTTATTTCATTCATATCTCACTTTGCTCATTCATTTGATTCGAGGATAACCTATCTCGGAGGCTAAAGCTGCACATCTCATT
Organism: Nicotiana paniculata; assembly: GCA_005239505.1. Taxonomy (NCBI): domain Eukaryota; kingdom Viridiplantae; phylum Streptophyta; class Magnoliopsida; order Solanales; family Solanaceae; genus Nicotiana; species Nicotiana paniculata. The sequence goes on from ML337576.1 coordinate 24,604, forward strand.
TGGTTTGCTTTATTTTTCTTTACAGTCAATTTTAATATTTATTTACATATTTCCTCAGTTTGTGCCAAGTGAGATCATGTATCATTAAAACCACATATAAATTCAATTGTTATCCGTTTTTAGGGTAAATAATTTGGCGCCCACCGTGGGGTTAAGGATAATAGTGATTGCATGGTACTAACTTTCGTAGTACATACTATTTTATACTTGTTCTTGTGAGAATCCTTGGTTCCAGGATCAGCATGTCGAACTTTTAAGCAACACCCACACACAGACAATGGCTTTGGTTTCCACGGCGAGAATGAAAACATAGCCGCCCCAGGGAACGAAGTACCTCCAGTTGACCTGGATGGAGTCCCGTCCGTAGACCCAATCGACGTCAGTTCCCATATTGCCATTAATGCAAATCTGGCCATCGACCCCGAGAATAGCGTCCGAAGAGATATTCGATTAGCCGGTCAGAGTGCACAGGGCGGCGAAGAAGGCGGGATCAACCTTCCAATGATATTTGAAATATTGCACGCTCAACAAGCTGCAATAGCACAACTCCAAAACCATAACCATGCACCAAGCAGGGCCGAGCCCGAGCCATCGCAGGAAGTTGTTCATAGGGTCGAATCGGTGTCAAGATATCAAATGGAAATAAACCAGGACCAACCCTACTATCATGAAGATGCTCGAGGAGCTGAAAAAGAGAGTAGAATCGGGGGAGAAGAAGATTGAAGCAAATGACAAAAATGTGGAAACCTATAATGCTAGAGTTGATCAAATTCCGGGAGCATCACCAATTTTGAAGGGTTTGGATTCAAAGAAGTTCGTGCAAAAGCCTTTCCCCCCGAGCGCGGCTCCTAAACCAATTCCCAAGAAGTTCTGCATGCCAGAAATGCACAAGTACAATGGAACGACCGACCCAAATGAACATGTCACTTCTTAAACATGTGCAGTTAAGGGGAACAATCTGGAGGACGATGAGATCGAGTCCGTATTGTTGAAAATATTTGGGAGACCTTATAAAATGGAGCGATGATATGGTACCATAATTTGCCACCCAACTCCATTGATTCTTTTTCCATGCTTGCAGATTCCTTTATTAAATCACACGCTGGAGCTATAAAGGTCGAGACTAGAAAGTCGGACCTCTTCAAGGTAAAGCAGAAAGATAACGAGAGGCTCAGAGAGTTTGTGTCTCGTTTCTAGATGGAATGTGTGGATCTACCTCCGGTTGCCGATGATTGGGTCGTTCAGACCTTCACTCAAGGATTAAACGTACGAAGCTCGGTAGCTTAACAGCAATTAAAGTAGAACTTGATCGAATACCCAGTTGTCACCTGGGCCGATGTGTATAATCGATATCAGTCAAAGATTAGGGTCAAAGACGACCAGTTGGGGGATCCTTCTAGGTCCGTTTAACCTATCAGGCCTGTCGACAGAGTCAAAAGGGATATTAATAGGGAACCACGGTCAAACCGGGATCGTTACCAGCCATATAATGGAGATCTGAGAAACAATAGACCTGGACGCAACTCCATTCGAGGTGAAAGGAGAAAAGATTTACGTTAGAGCTCTCGAGGGATCATGAGAAAGAATGGTTTCGACGGGAACGTCGAGCCCAAAGAAGCACCACGGCTGTCAGAATATAACTTCAACGTTAATGCATCATCTATCGTATCAGCCAGCGGACGCATCAAAGATACTAAATGGCCTCGACCTCTGCAAACAGATCCATCCCATAGGAATCCCAACCAAATGTGCAAGTATCACGGAACCCATGACCGTAGAACAGAAGATTGCAGACACCTAAGGGAGGAAGTAGCACGGTTGTTCAACGAGGGGTACCTTCAGGAATTCTTAAGCGATTGGGCTAAGAACCACTTCAGAAACAGAGATTCAAACAGACAGAACGAGCAAGAAGAGACACAACACGTGATCCACATGATTGTTTGAGGGGTCGATATTCCTCAAGGGCTAGTATTTAAATGCACCAAGGTGCCGATCACGTGGGAGAAGCTAAATCGGGATTATGTACCAGAAGGAACCTTGTCTTTCAATGATGAAGATGCAGAAGGGATCTTACAACCCCATAATGATGCACTGGTAATATATGTGCTTATGAATAAGACTCAAGTTAAACGTGTTTTGATTGATCCAGGTAGCTTGGCCAACATCATTTGATGGAGGATTGTAGAATAGCTCGGCCTACAAGATCAAGTTGTGCTCGCTGCCCGAGTACTTAATGGCTTCAACATAGCATGCGAAACCACCAAAGGTGAAATAACTTTGCTTGTGAACGTGGTCGGAACCATCCAAGAGACGAAGTTCCATGTGATCGAGGGCCACATGAGTTATAACGCCATGTTCGGGAGGCCATGGATCCACAATATAAGGGCAGTACCCTCGACCCTTCATCAGGTTTTGAAGTTCCCGACACCAAAGGGAGTTAAAACGGTCTAAGGGGAGAAACCCGCCTCCAAGGAAATGTTTGCAGTCAACAAAGTGATACAAATATCGGTATTCTCATCAATAAAACGATCAGATTCAAAAGGAAAATAGGAGGCCAAATAGCAACCACAGACACTGACCTCGACCCAATCAAAAAAGCAAGGGACTGACGAGGAAGATGACTATGGGTTCCCTCGATCCTTCATAGTCCTTGATGATTCTGACGCCACCACGTCGACGGTCGAAGAACTAGAACAAGTCACACTGACCGAACATCAACCCGAAAGAAAGGTATACCTGGGCACGGGGCTAGCTCCTGAGCTCAGGGGAAAACTTATCCAATTCCTTAAAACTAACATGAATTGCTTTTCTTGGTCCATCTCGATATGACAAGGATCCCACCGGAAATCACCACTCATAAGCTAAGCCTGGATCCAAAATTTCATTCGGTGAAGAAAAAAAAAAGACCCCGTCCGAGGTCAAGTAGGCCTTCGTCAAAGATGAGGTAACCAAACTTCTTAAAAAAAGATCCATTCGGGGAGTAAAATATCCTGAATGGTTAGCAAACATAGTAGTAGTCCCTAAGAAGGGAAACAAACTTAGAATGTGTGTAGATTACAAAGACCTGAATAAAGCATGTCCCAAAGATTCTTTTACTTTGCCTAATATCGATCGTGTGATCTATACCACGGCCAGCCACGAGATTCTCAATTTTCTCGATGCCTATTCCGGGTGCAACCAAATACAGATGAACCCGGAAGATCAGAAAAAGACCTCATTTATCACTAAGTACGGCACCTACTGCTATAATGTAATGTCATTCGGACTAAAAAATGTTGGTGTAACTTATCAACGCCTAGTAAACCGGATGTTTGAAGAACAAATAGGAAAATCAATGGAGGTTTACATTGATGACATGTTAGTTAAGTCCTCGCGAGCAAAGGACCATTTGAAGCATTTGCAGGAAACTTTTGGTATACTGAAGAGATACAACATGAAGCTCAACCTAGAAAAGTGTGCATTCGGGTAGGCTCTAACAAGTATCTCGGCTTCATGGTATCCAACCAAGGAATCGAGATCAACCCCGATAAAATCAAAGCTATCGAGGACATCAAGGTAGTAAACAACGTAAAGGTCGTGCAAAGGTTAAGGGGGTGCATAGCCGCCCTAGGGCGATTCATCTCGAGATCCTCAGATAAGAGTCACCGATTCTTCTCGTTACTTAAGAAGAAGAATAACTTTGCGTGGACTCCATAATGCCAACAAGCCTTGGAGGATCTAAAACGGTACTTATCGATCCCGCCACTGCTTCACACGGTAAAAGAGGATGAGCAGCTTTACTTGTATTTAGCAGTATCGGAGATAGCGGTAAGTGGAGTCTTGGTCCGAGAAGAACAAAGTGCGCAATTCCCCATCTATTACGTTAGTCGGACATTAGGTGAGGACTGAACTAGGTATCCCCATCTAGAAAAATTTGTGCTCTCTTTAATAAGTGCCTCTAGGAAGCTAAAATCATATTTTCAGTATCATCCCATATGTGTTATAACAACTTATCCACTTCGAAATATTTTTCATAAACCTGAACTTTCGGGTCGGCTGGCCAAATGGGCCGTAGAAATAAGCGGGTATGATATTGCATATCGACCCCGAACAACCATCAAGTCTCAAATATTGGCAGACTTCGTGGCTTGTGAACAACTATTTTTGACCACACCAAAATTCTATACTATTTTTTTTGCTAAAAATATTAA
>MDKI01039449.1:0-12068 GCA_005239505.1 Nicotiana paniculata
ATATATATATATATATATATAATAACATACTTATATTTTGATTGACACCTTAATATTCAAATCTTAGACGACTGTATTGATCGATTTAGGGAGCCACAAATTGAATTTTAGTCCGATATCTGGGTTCAATTTCGACTCCAGTATTTGTTCAAATTTTTATTCGACAATATTATCTCATTACTTTCAAATTTTTGATCCACCTCTACGACCACTTATTTAATATGCATGTTTTGGTGGAACACACTACAAATGAAGTACTAGAGACATATAATTAAGCTTTTTGAAGGAGTCATTATAAAGCATAATTATGTTTTGCAAAAAAGTGATATCATGTCAACCCTTTTTCATTCTCTTTTGAGACCTAACTAAAGTCAGTCTAACAAATATACTAACCAAGTACCTTCACTTCTTGCATGATTAGCATAATGATCAACAACCCCCCCCCCCCACCCACCCACCCCACCCCCCCGAAACTTTGTCCCATTTTTACTTTGACTATACTTCCATAGTTAGAATGTAATGTCCAAATTAGAATGAGATGCAGTTTAATACCAGTTTAATTTATATCAAATTTGGAGAAAGTTTTATTACAATATGTTAATTATTAACTCATACCATTGAGACCTTTTTATAACATCATCCCTATGTAACAACACATCTCTTTAAAAGTCAAGCTTTTTCGGAACCAATTTTTATGTTATGTTATAATATATTTTTTGTATAACATCACTTCGTTATAACATCTACAAATATTCGGAACAAACGAGGTTGTTATAAAGAGGTTTGACTATAGTTTGTTTCTGCAAGCTTTCAAAATCTATTTATTTTAAAAAGTATTTTTGTCTAAAAGTACTTTTAATGAGTTTGTTTGGTTATATAATCAATTTAAAAAGTAGTATTTTTTTTTTCAATATTAGAATAGTAAATTGTACTTAATTAAAGTTGCTGACTTTTGACTTCACTTAACCTTGGCCAAATAGGTTCAACAATCATGTATAGAAGTAGAAAACATGTAAAATGAGAAGGGAGAGTGTTAATATATAGGATTAGTGTTACATTAAAAAAAAATTGGTACTTCAACTATTAAATTTTTTTTTTAGTAAAAATTCAATTAACTACTTCTTTTGTGTCAATCAACTACCGTCAGACCTCTCTATAACATCTTTATATAACAACACTTCACTATAAAAGCTAAACTTTTTCGGAATATGTTATAATATATGTTCTCTATAACAATAATTCGCTATAACATCTAATAATATTCGAAACAAATGAGACTGTTGTAGAAAGGTTTGACTGTACTATGCATGTTCGCCCATTAATTTTGTGCTATTGCTTTCTAATTAATCCCACTATATATAATTCAGAATATTAACATTTAATGATGCCTTCTGCTTCCTTAGGAGATATCCTTGTGGATTTGTAGGGCCATAATTTGTAAAAAGAAATAGCAAAAAATATATTAAAATGGATCCCCAGAAAACCCCTAGATTTTAAAATCTTTTCTTGTACTTTCTAGTGGAAGCTAACATCATATTCCCATTAAAAATGAATAATTGAGAAATATTAAAAATTCTACTTCTTTAATCATAAATGTTAAAGAGTAGAGAGTTTCTTCTATTAATTGACACTTTCAGTCAAATCATGCAACCATTTCTCTATTTGGCAAATGTATAGACTGTTTATTTTAGTGGGTGCGCTAGGACTGAGCTGTAGTGCAACGATTAGGAGACGCGCGAAGATCGGTGTAGCAAGCTACCATCACTACTAAAAAATGGTATTCGTTACGAACTTAGTCGCCAAATTGCTTGTAACTTATATAATATTTTGCTAATCTGTCGTTAAGTAGGATCAGCGACGAATTTTGCTGTTTAACTATAAAATTTGTTCGTCGCTAATTCATATTTTTTAGTAATGCATGATGTATATTCTTCTTTAAAAAATTGAGTTAATATCGCTAAACTGATAAACCATATACTACAGTTGATCTTAGCCAAAAAGCCAAGAAAGTTATAAAAGACTATTGTTTGAATACTGCTTTAAAATATAAGTTAATTATTCATATTTGAAGACCGTTAACTTGATTAATTCAAACTCATATCGAGTAATCAGTACTTAAAAAAAGAAAAAAGAAGGCACTTCTTATTGAAGAATTTTACATTCTCAGGACTCGAATTCGATCTTTAAAAATCCAACCATTTCACTATGGTTTAGATGAAGACCCCATAACCTTAAAATAGTAGAAAGAGAGAAGCCTTTTGGGATTATCTTGGATATATAGTGGCAAAACAAAATAAACAGAAAACATTTTTGGAGAGGGGGCAGAAAATATATGGTGCAGAAAAGCAAAAAAATAGAAAATAAAAAAGGAAAATACAAAAAAATAAAAAAATAAAAAATTGCACTATATATTTGCAACCATACAATCAATGCCCAAATTCCAATATGTCATAAAATAAAAAGATTCATATCCACTTACTTGGCTAAAGTTGTATATATAGTGACATAATTTGGTATAGGTGGATGACAGTTTGAAAGCAATGATTATTATAATTATTTTCAATTTAGCATAGATATTAAACTATATATAACTTTACATACGTGTTTTTCTTTGGGAGAAGAGATAAAAAGTAAGGAAATTTGTTAAAGAGATTAATTATTTGGCTAAAATTGTTCATATACTACCAAATATTATCTAAAATTTGCGTTTTATTATTTTGATCGATTGAGTACTTATTGTTATATTTTTTTCTCAATCTATCCCTAAGTTAAACGGCTAACCACGTGTCACTCCCAAATTTGAATGTAACAGCCCCTAATTTAATGGGTCAATTGAGTTCTGGGAGTGACATGTGACTAACCGTTCAAATTAGGGATAGATTTGAATGATAGCATAACGAAAGGGACTAAGTCGACCAAATAGTGAAACGAGTACAATTTTAAATAATATTCAATAGTACATGGGCAATTTTAGCCCTTTTCCATTAGTTATTATCAATTATAAAGTGTTTGAGACGTTATTCCACGAATAATATTATTTAAATTCAAATAAATTTAACTTAAGAACTGCAGATTAATTGAACATCACCAAAGTTGTGGAGTTATCACTTTCCCATAGAATATTCTGAGAAATTATATTTTATAGTCCTCTGTCAGATAGCTCTGCGTAAGTTTCCATTTTTGTTATAAAATGTCAGGAATCTTAATTATAATGAACTAATACATTTCTAAAGAAAAAAATAGTATTTTATTTTATGAACTTGCTATTAATTAAGAAATAGCATAGTGAATCAAACAAGGTGAGCTTTAGAGCAACGATAAAGTTATTTTCGTGTGAGGTCACGAGTTCATTCAAGCCGTGAAAACTGCCACTAATACTTGCATTAGGTCAGACTGTCTACATCACACATTTTACGGTCTGTCCCTGAACCCTGCACAAATATATAATATTTTGTACATCGAGCTGCGTTACGGTGAATAAAATATAAACGTAGCTTCAGCTAACAATTTCACTGGCTGTCCATGTGAATTCTTTGATGGAATAACTTGTTTTTCTTTTATCTCACATTAGCTGTAATTAATTATAGAGTTATTAGACAATAATTGTATGCTTCTAAGTATCAACTACATGATGTTGAAATCATCTTCATCCTTCAAATATATATTAATCATCTAAAACACAAAAGTATCAAAGAATAAAAAATAAAAAATTACTTCAAAATTTTTAAAAAAGGATAATTCATATTTTCAAAATAAGGACTAAGTTATATAGATCGACAGTATAAAGTTACTTGTAAACTTTATAAGAGAATAGAACTTAAACTCATAAAATAAATATTTATTGTTAACAAAGATGAAAAAATGAATTTAAAGTGTTTTTAATTATCACTAAAAAAAATTGATATCTAACATACCATTAGGAGACAATATTGATATGTTAAAAGATTTGCAGAAGCAAAGAATATATTCTGGGCGCAATATATTCTTAGTATAAAATGTCCTACACAGAAATATTAATAAGAATTAAAAAAAAAGTAAAATAAAAAAAGGTATTACAGATGTCCTAATATAGAACTAGTTTTATTATTTATATAAATTTTAGCTATGGCCAATGGGACCTAAGTAACCTACCATGTGCAAGAAAGAAGCAAACAAATCCCACTCAATCTGGAAATTACAATTTTTTTTTTCAGTATAAAGATTTGGTCATTTGGGCTTTCCCATTAAATTTCCATAGTTTTGTGCAAAGAATCATTAAAATATTTAAAACTTGCTTCTATCTTCTTTCTTATATATGGGAGCACAAGTAATTCACTTGGAGCAATAGTTTTTTTCCCCCTTCTTATAATAATGCCTCGATTATTCTATCGGATAACGTAAGAGAACATATACCGAATAACATTACCGACCAATGCTTAGACATATAGGAAGGCATCTTTTTTATAACAATGCCTCGATTATTCTACTGGATACATGCTACATAGGAGTACATATAGCGGATAACGTTGCCAACTACCACCACCACCAACAACTACAAACCTAATGAAATCCCACAAGTGGGGTCTGGGGAGGGTAATGTATGCGCAGACCTTAGCCCTACCTTATGAAGGTAGAGAAGATGTTTCCGATAGACCCTGGGCTCAAAAACAGTGAAAAGGACGCAGTAAACAAACAATAACGACAACAAGGTAATTGGACAATGGAAGCAAATGGCACAACGTATAATAACAAAGAGAGTAACATTGCCAACCAAGGTTTAGAAATATAGCTAAAAATCGCCTAACGGTGTTTTTGTCTCTGCTGACCGCTGATTACCCATAGTTTTCACCCACTTCGTTAACTTAGTTGCAATGGAGAAGTTTGTTTGTAAATCTTGCTGCCTAGGGTTTAAAAAATCAACAATATTTTATGATACATAACTGAGGTTTCACATTGGCAGATGCATGTACTTAAATACTGAATTTGTAAGAGCATAATAGACAATAGTTTTAGGTGGTGTTATTTCTAAGGTGAATTTTCACATGTACAATGAATCTGCAGCCTGTATACATGGAAATTAATACTAGTGAATATGATAAAAAGAGCAGTCCGGTGAGCATCCTGCGTTCACGTAGGATTCGGGAAACGGCCACACCCGAAGAGGTGTGAAGTATGATACAACAACAACAAATCCAGTGTAATCCTACAAGTGGGGTCTGAGGAGGATAGTGTGTACGCAGTTCTTACCCCTACTTTTAAGAAGGTAAAGACTGTTTCCGGTAGATCCTCAGCTCAGGTGTGATGTATGATAGAACGGCATTGTTTACAACAATGACAGAGTATAGACAGCGATACAGCGTATAGGAAAAAGATTTTAGGAAATAAAATAGGAGATGATACAGGCAAATAAATTTGCATCTCTATTGCCAAGAAAAGGTGGTTTCTACATAAAACACTGAGATTCCTAGTGTACAGAGAGTTGAATCAAGTCTAACCATAATCTTTTCTGGGGATAATACACACTGTTACATTAACAGACAAGTCACTGACCTTGTCCAACACATAAACTAATCAAGTGAGCAGCAATCTGTAACGAACTGACTAAATCTTACTCGTGTTACCTCAATCTTTAGCAAACGACGAAACAAGCTCAGCAGCACAATCTTGAGTTGGTAACATCGGTGTTAAAACAGCCAGTTCTTGAATCAGTTATGTTGCTGCAATAAACGCGAACCTTTTCTATTTCAGCGAAAAAGCAGCTAATTCCTGTGCAACACTTCGTAGTAATAACTAGAACAAATCATTTCATCTCTTTCCAAATCTTAAGCATCTGTTGTGTTTGGATTCGGTTATACTTGGGGCTTGAGAAAGCCGTGCCTTGTTTCGTTTAGAAAACGAGTGTTTCTCCATTGCATTAACGAATTTGCGCAAGTGCTTAATGTACTCAGGAAATGTCTCTAGATTACAATGTCCTCCACCTTCGACCCATAACGGATCATATTTCTCTTTGGCGAGTTCCCACAAACGCTTACCATGTGAAAAATCAACAACCTCATCTGCTGTACCCTGCAAATAACTCATTTTTCAGACATAAAAATACTAGAAGTCTAGTAGGTAAGTGCAAAAAGGGCGTTGTACTATCATATTGCAAATGTATAGGAGCTTTAACGCAGGAAACAAGTTAATCCATATCATAACAGTATATATGATATGATATACAGAAAAAACTACTGCAGCTAAGGATTTAATCCTATCCATTTGCAAGAGGGGGATGGTAAGAAGAGGACAAAGAAAGGCATATGCAAACGGTGTACTAATCTTCAATGAGCTCTTTCTCAAGATAACAACCATGTTCAGAATAAACATGTGGAACACGGCATTATCTCGTGGAAACTCCTCTGGATATACGTGTTTTAAACATCACGTATTCACGTTAACCTCACCTTAGATTGTGACGAAGGATCCAGAAGTACAAGTAGAACTGACACTCTAGCAAGTAATAATTGAGAAGTTGAAAACTGATGACAATCATACGTTTTAGCGACCAAGTTCATTTCAAAAATATCATTTCAATTGAAGAAACGATAGTATCTGCCATTAAAGAATTCATTAAGATAACTGAATAGCATACAAAAGTTTAGACTTTTTCATTTTAGACATATATGGATCTAAGGTTTAATCAAGCATGTAAATTAAGAAAAATGATGACACTCCAGAAGGTAATATTAATGACCTTTTGAGCACAGAAGCATCATTTCCAACTTCACTAAACAGCAATGCATAGTGGTATTGCACTATAAGACGTGATCGTGGATAAGGAACTATTTATCTGTAAAATCATCAGCCTGTATTAAACAAGAAAGTGTGATTTCACATATGCAGGAGAACTTTCCTGTAACACTTTCAAAAGGTTACAAGGACATAAGTAACTAGCATTTTAAGTGCTTAATATATTCAGCCGTTGCATTAGCGGTAAAAAGAAAGAGAAAGTTAATTGGTACAGGAGAGTAATAGTTTTCATCTTTTAATATACTTGTATTGTTTTAATAGAACATGAGAAATTTTGCTAGGATCTTCTGGTGACACATTGCATTCTTCTCTGGAGTTACTATTGCTTTGCCATAGATGTCCATTGGTATCCTCCTCAAAACCGCCAAAAATTCAGCTAAACTTTGGGTTTTTTTCACTTTTAGCCCGCGCCAGAAACTATTTATGTTTGTATAATTTTTGTATATAACAGAAAGAATGTGTATATATATATACAAAAAATATACATTTTTTCGGCTATTATTTTGAGAGCGGCTATATAATGTCATTTTTCCTTAAACTTTCACTATTGCTTAGCCATTGATGTCCTTTACTGAGCAATAGAATCCTTCTGCTGTACAGCTTCTAGGGTCCATCATAAGTTTCGTTATTTGTTGGTCCATGAAAATGGACTGAAGTAAACTGTTTAATTTTCTTAATCTAATGATTTTCCATCCAGAATTCTCCTTTGGCCTTCCATTACTTCCTAAAGGCCTATCAACCCACACAATTTGAACTAACCAATTCCACATGGCTGGGCCCAGCGACAAGTCTTTGCTACCAGTTGGAACTACCAAAAGCTTTAGTCATAGAGTCAAAATACCCCTCTGGTAGTCCATTCCCCAATTTGTCAGCAGTTACAAGTAGTTAACTAAATTTGAAGATTGAATCATACACAAAAGTTTAGGAGCTCACACTTAGGAAATGAACAAGAACTTCCAGAACTTTTTCTCGATAAGGAGATCTATAGAGAGTGGACTAATTAGGTGCCCAGAAGAAACCAACATCTTCAGCCCACTGTGCAAGTATGTTAGAAGTTTAACTAAAAATGATGCTCAACGTAGTCAATAAGGACTACAAACCCGAAAGGTCCGATGATAGCAATATTGGTCATTGGGTTGCGAACACATACCAACTCCAACAGCCTTAAGAAACTGCGCATGATTCAACATAGTCCATAACCTAAATAAGAGTTAGATAATTTAAAGATGCCATGACACATTTTTCCTGCTTAGTTTACCTTTGTCATCTTCGTTTCTCAATCTGTCATATCTTGCAACATAAGAACCTAATATCCTAAATTTTACTCCGACAACATCGAAGACATCTTATGGACGTGTCGAGGATCTGATTTTTCAATTGAAACTTTGAAAAGGATGTTTTACTGTAGTGCTCACTGCGTGCCGTGTCAGGTTATGAAGAGGCGGATCAAGGATTTGAAGTTTATGATACATGACCTCAAACTAATATATGATAGTAACTGGACTCACAATCAAATATTTATAGATATTTAATGGATTTCTTTATCCATATATAGGGTATGGGCAAAAGCTATAGGGTTCAAATAAATCCACAAGTTCAAATGGTTGATGCATCCCTGGGGTCATGGATACTCTAGCCTTTGAGAGTATCTGAACTAAACAGTTTCAATGACACAAGGAAAAGAGAGTGGGAAAGAGGACCAAGGTAAGACATATTTCGATAATATGTACAGTGAAGATACTCTTGTTCTAAAGCAGGTTCTCGAGTGTGCTCCATCATTTTCCATGCAGCTCCCAACATTAGAATAATACCATCAACGATTGTAGGGTACTGACGAAGCAAGTAAAGATAACAGTGTATTTTATTCCGGTAGGCACCTCAAAGAAAGGGAAAGATAAAATGATCGTTTAATCACATGATAGGTCAGTCATTCAAGCATTCTATTTGGTGCTATTGTCTATGTTGAAAAGAGAAGTGTAAACAGATAACTCCTGATTAGAAGCATAGACTTGTAACAGTTATCCAGATATTTGAATAAAAGGACAACAAAATCATGTAAAGTCAGCCTAAGTTGCCGATACAGGTGCAAATTAACAGGCGATCCTTCTAAATTTTAAGATTTGAGGGTACGGATCTAGGTATGGATACAGGTGTAGGGATTCGGCTAAAAATAATTCAAATATCTAAGAATAGAGTTATAAAAATATGTCTATAGTATGAGACATTACGTGAAAAATTTGCAAGGTATTCTGAGAAGGAGAAAATACTGATCAAGTGGAGAATCTGAGAAGGAGATAAAAGGAAAAGGACTGACATAGAAATCTCTATATACAAGGTTCTATTTCCTTCAATTTCACCCTAACTTTTGTTTTGATTTCAGAGTATGCAATCCTTGTATCTTTTTATCAAAAACGGTTGCTTGAAAGAAAGGACCAGTAATGAACAATTAAGCTGGTTTTGAAGTGAATTAGATGCAATATTGTAAATTGTTTTTCTTGTAAAGTCATAGTCTAAGGGTCTTTCAAGAACAAGTTTGATCTTTCAAGGAGACAATAATTATTCTTGTTGATAGCGGGCTCGCTAATCATACAGGGGAAGGAAAGTGTGAAATGGTCCACTATTGGATTTTGACAGAAGAGGTTATCAAAAGCATATTTGACATGTTCAGCACATAAATCTCCCATCTACTTCAGTTGTAGAGTGGCATAAATGCTACACAAGCACTTAGATGCCCTTGAGCTTTGGTTAAAAGTGTTACCGACCAGGTTTCGCATGTCTACTATTTCACAAGAAAATGATTCTGAGGATCAAGGCAATAATGAATAAACTGACCACAGAAAAATTACTGGTTGAGAGAGTCATTTTTTACCAACTTTAATCCGAGTAGAAACATGAATTCTTTGATATTAAGGACCAATATCATTTCTTTAACACTTTTATCTTGATAAGATTACTAGGATATAACCAAAAGACAAAGCAGTTTCACCAATTAAAAGCAACAATGCAGGTGGTTGAACAGGCTTTTTTTACAAGATTTTGGCATCACTTTGGAAAAACTAGAAATGCTACGTCTACATCATCAACAAGTATGCCTCAATCCCAAGCTAGTTGGAGTCGGTAACGGATTCTCACCATCCATTTCTCTCTATCTGGATCCATTTTATTCCCGTATTCAATAACTTGGAGTTCTTTCTTGAACCGAGGGTCTATGGAAAATAGCCTCTCTATCCTCCAGGGTAGGGATAAGGTCTGCATACACACTACCCTCCCCAGACTCCACTTGTGGAACTCCACTGGGTTTGTTGTTGTTGTAATAACTTGGAGTTCCTTAGCACTAGAGGTTCTCTACGTTTTCTACTGACATATAAATCTCTAGACTAAAATGACTCCTACAACATTGAGCCTAATGAGAGCATAGCATCTCAAAATAGCCTTAATGCCAGCTAGTCAATGTTGCCAGTTGCCTATATGGATTTTTGCTTTCATTGTGTCCTTTTCGCTTGATTTGCATAGATCTCGAGAGATTGTCAGTCTCTCGAGATCATTTCCTTTCATGCAAATTTAGGTCTACCTTATCTAATTAAAAAATATCTCTTGTATGATCGTACATCCATCTTACGATCCGCATTTCTAGTCTTACTATCCATCTTAATAGAATGCGATCAGTTCTAATCTAGTCTAATCTTGTGGATCTTAGAGTCTCAACATTTACTCCAATCTAAGAATGCTGGTCTTATATCAATCCTGTAGCACTCCTCCATTTCACCAACTTATTATTGTTTTATGTGTCACATATTCCTAGTCCTCTACCATTCCATTCTCTTGGAATGTCAGCAAGTAATGAAGAAACTTTGAAGAATGAAGAACATACAGAAGCATACTTTTTTGTGAATAATCGATCAACTAAATATATAAAGCAGAAAACAAAAAGTATGTGAAAGTATCTAGAAGGAAGAACGAACTAACGAAATAGATGTTTCTTACATGGATCACTAAAACTGGGCAGCTGACTTTTTGTATTTTGTCTATATTCTGCAAAAGGAAAGAAATTTGTCAGCATGATACTTCGTCACAATTAATCAACCAGGAGAAAACGGCGAAAAAAGAAATACTTACTTTGAAAATGTCAAACCAGAATGTCATCTTTACAGGATATAGAACTCGTATTCCTGAAAGTATAGCACTATGAAGAACAATGGCTCTTAACCGCTGTAAGCGAGACGCCAAGTGTAGTGTTGGCCCGCTGCCAACAGATTGTCCGTACAAAATAATATCCTCCTGCTTAATGTCATATTCGCTCTTCAAACAATTATAGACAGCTTCGATGTCATAGTACGTGTTGAACTCCGATGGCTGATACAAGTAAATAGACATCAATATGTGAAGATTGGAACAAGTAGACCAAAACTTATAAGGCAACAGGAGGGCAGAAAGGGCAACTCAGTGCGCACTAAGCTCCCGCTATGAGCGGAGTCCGAGGAAGGGCCGGACCACAAGGGTCTATTGTACGCAGCCTTGCTCTGCATCTGCAAGAGGCTGTTTCCACGGTTCGAACCGTGACCTCCTGGTCACATGGCATCAACTTTACCAGTCATGCCAAAGCTCTATGATAAGATAGATCAATGACTTGATGCCAATTGCTGTCTGAAACAAAAGTTAGAAATGGAATTTAGCATGATAATTTCCTCACCTTACCCGATGATCCACCATATCCCGAATAATCGTAGCTGCAATCCAGCATGCAAACATGACATCAGTGCCAAAGAAAAGGGAGATCATAACAAAATAATATAACTTTCAGGAATTGTAATTGCATGTTGATACAGTATTAATATGACTACAAAATTCTTGCAAGTTTAGGTAAGACAGATTAACAAGTTCAGAAACAGCTTCTCCAAAATCCTACTAATTCAGATTCGAGTTTTTACTCAGTAAGATGAATTAGACCAACAAACCAATTCACCAACAACAACAACAAAAAATCTAGTGTAATCCCACAAGTGGGGTTGGTAGCGTGTACGCAAACCTTATCCCGACCTTGTGAAGGTAGAGAGGTTGTTTTCAACAAACCAATCCACCAAAATCAAAAATAAATCAAACCCATTTTTCATCCCTTCCCCAACTGGATATCAAGAAAATACTTAATCACATAAAGTATCATACACAGAATTACAACAAGAACATATTAGACAGTACCAATATACACAAAAACATGATAAAGATCAAAACTTTGAAATAACCATTAACAACACCAATAAAAAAACAAGAAAAACCCATGTAATCAATTAGTCCATAACCCC
>ML337579.1:0-84591 GCA_005239505.1 Nicotiana paniculata
AAAAGCAATTATCTCCAGGAAAAGTTATGTCTGAAGGACTTCTATTTCGAAAGTATATTTGAAGTATTTGTCTTGCAGAAAAATGATATTTGAAAGAGCAGTATTTGGGAAAGTATATTTTAACATCATGTATTTTGATGATATTTGAAAGAGCAGTATTTGGGAAAGTATATTTGAACACCAAGTATTTGAATAGACTATGTTTTAAAGATTTCTCTTTATAAAAATATATAAATATACATTCAGAGAAAGTATGTTTCAAAGAAGAAATTTATCTATTCCGAAATGATTAAATCTTTAAGTTTTCAAAATAAACTCACGATTTAAAGGTTTTCACTCGAAGGTTTGACCAATTTACTGAGTTTATTGGCTAAGGCCTGACGTGAATAACTTGATGCAGTGTTGAGTTGCTAGTGCTTTTATTGAGTTGTGATTCCCGCCATTTGGATTGCATTCTTTCCATTCTCTTTGCGTATTTTTATTATGTTGTCTATTGATCGTAATTATTGAATTTTCTTCCGTATTATTCGATCGTATCGTTAATTATATTGAAAAATATTTAGATAGATATTATGTTTCGGTCATTTATACATTTATGCCTTTTTACTTATTAGACCGGTGGTGTCTTGACTAGTCCTCGTCACTACTTCACCGAGGTTAGTCTTGATAATTACTGGGCACCGATGTGGTGTGCTCATACTATATTTCTGCACATTTTTGTGTGCAGATCCAGGTTATTGTTGTTAGTAGCTGCGCAGATCATTATTGGGGAGACTCAAGGTAACCTGTTGCTGCGTTCTCAGGCTTCGGAGTCACCTTCCTAATTTTTTCTATTCAACTGTACTTACTAATTCCTAGACAGTTGTATTTAGATTTGATAAAAAGATTTCGTAGAGCTTATGACTTGTATTTACCGGGTTTTGGGAAATTATAAACTCTGCCAAGATGTCTATATCGAGACTGTTATAATTCCTTTATTATTGTTGTCGTTCAGTAAAAATGTTACACTTACCTAGTCCCTAAGACTAGGTGCCATCACGATACCCAACGGAGGGAAATTTGGATCGTGACACTATGAATCTATTGAATCCATAAAGTATCCTTCTTTGTAGTTATAGCCCATAGTAACTTGCATAATGCAGCCTTGTTCCAGCAATGGATATCCAAAACATTAAGCCCACCTGCTGACATTGGCATACAGATGGTTTCCCAAGCTATCAAGGCCCTCCTAGATGGTTCATTACTTCCAGTCCATAGGAAGGTTCTACATGTTGTGACTATCATCTTGATGATCTTCTTAGGTAATAGAAACATATGTGCCCAGTATGTTTGCATATCAAATACCACATTTTTGAGTAATTAGAGTCTCCCAGTATAAGATAGGAATTTAGTTGTCCAATAATTGATTCTTGCAGTGATCTTTTCAATCAATGGCATCCATTGCTGAACAGAAAACTTCTTAGAGGACAATGGTGCTCCTAGGTACTTGAATGATAGTTCTCCTAAAGTGAATTGCATTTCCTCTATTATATGCTCTTTAAATTCTCTAGGTACCCCAGCAATATACAATGCACTCCTTTCCATGTTAGCCTTGAGCCCTGAAATCTCAGAGAAGTGAGTGAATCTTTGCAGTAGAAAAGTTATTGAAATCTTGTCTGGTCTACAACATGGGATCAGATCATCAGCAAAACAAATGCATGTTATGTGATTTCTGGAACATCTTGGGTGATAGTTAAAATCTGCATTCTGTTTCAACTTCTTTAACGACTTATTTAGATATTTCATCACCAATACAAACAAGTAAGAAGACAAGGTCTCTCTTTGTCTTAACCCTTTTTTTGCTTGGAACTTATCTGTTAGTCCCCCATTCAATAACAAGCAATAGTTGACTGTTGTCACACACTCCATTATCAACTGTACAAACCTCACAAGTATTCCAAATTCCAGCAGTATCATCCTTAAGAAAGTCCACTCTACTGAGTCATAGGCTTTTCTTATATCTACTTTAATGCAACATCTTGGTGAGACCCCTTTCTGAGTGTGTCCCTTGACCAATTCATGTGCAATAATGACATTATCCAGTATATTCCCCCATTCAATAAATGTTGATTGAACGGGTCGTACAATAGAGTCCACCACCAACTTCAACTTGGCTGTAATGATCTTTGATATAAGCTTGTACAGGGTATACAACATGCTATAGGTCTGAATTCCTTGACAGATTTTGGGCTTGCAACCTTTAGAGCCAAAGTTACTGTGGTATAGTTTACACTTCTCATCAATTTTCCATTGGTAAAAAAGTCTTGAATAGCCTTTTTAACCTCTACTCCAATTATATTTCAGTAGGTCTTGAAAAATTCCGCTGGAAATCCATCTATCCCTAGGGCCTTATTATTTGGCAATTCTTAAGAGCTTGATCAACATCCTCCTCTGTTACTTGTGAATTCAGAAGTTTTTGTTTCTCCTTAGTAAGACAATGACCATCTCTAGCTATTTCAATATCAATACAAGGTAATTCATTATTGATGTGCCCAAGAGTGTTTGGAAAAATGCTCTAAACTTTTGTTCTATCAGAACATGATTAGTCATTTTATCACCTTGTTCATTGAATATGGCTGAAATTCTATTCCTCGATTCTCTGGCCTTCAAATGAGCATGAAAGAATTTGGAATTCTGATCCCCTGCCTGTATCCACATTGCTCTGGATCTTTGCCTCAAAACTTGTTCATTAACTCCTTCTCATTTTTCAATCTGCACTAACAACTCCTTTTCTTTAACTATTAATTGACTGTTGAATGGGTCTTTATCAATTTCTCCTTGAACATTCATCAATTGTTCCCTGATCTGGCCAATCTTTTTTTCCAATGAAGTCATTTCTTTATTCATTTTCCTTGTCTTATCCTTTAATCTTTGTAATTTCTTCCAAATTGAGAACATAGTGTATCCTTGAATGCTTTGCTTCCATACCTCATGAACAGCTTCTTCAAACTCCTTCTAATTGAGCAGCACATTATATAATCTGAATAGTTTTGGCAAATGATTTCCAGTTACCTCAGTGTTGATAATGATAGGGGAATGATCCGAGACTCCTGGTAATTCAAAAACTACTTCAAGACTACTATAGTGAGTTAGCCAAGAAGCATTCCCAAATGCACCGTCAATATTGATGTAGATTCTATCTTCTGCATCTCTTTTATTACACCATAACCACTGACACCCTTTTTTCTGTTCAATTGCCCCAGTCCAATATCCCTCAAACAATCTTGAAGTTCCACCATTTCAGCATGATGCACTGGTTGACCATTGAGTCGATCATGAACAGATAAAACACTGTTGAAGTCTCCAATAACTAGCCAAGCCTCCTGCTAGTACCATGAATTTGTCTTATTTGCTCCCATAAGTCCCTTCTTTCATTGAATTTGTTCCTCCCATAAACAAATGTGATGTAGCCTAAGAAACTTGATCCCTTATCCTTCACCTGACAATGTAACAATTAAGGAGTAGCACCAATAATATGTACCTGTACCATATGTCCTTCCAAAACATCCAGATTCTCCCATTGTTTGTTATAGCTTCATCCGAATGCACTTTCCAGTCCTTGCTAAACTTCCTTTTTCACTTTATTAAGACTTCTAGGTTTTATTCTTGTCTCAAGGTATCCTAATAAGGATATTTTGTGTTTAAGCAAAAAGGCCTTGAGTTCTTTTTGCTTATAGGGCTTGTTTAGCCCCCCTTATGTTCCAAGAGCTAATGATCATGGTGGATTCTCCTCATTGAGGCTAATCCCTTCAGTCACCCTTCCAGTGTTGCTATCCCCTTGTATTGACAGTGGACTATATCTATTTCTTTTCAGCATATTCACAAATTCTTTATCATTTAATGCTCCTTTCTGCTGTGTAATTTCTTTAGCTTTCATCTTCTGTTTGCCTCTAGATTTTTGAACTGGTTGCATCTCCATTTCCTGGTCAATCATTTGCTCTGGATTGACCTGTTGTTCCTGTATTAGCTTAGGAATCTTATCCTTCTGTATTGTTGGTTGCTCACTCAGTTTCCATCCTCTTGTTCATGTATTTGTTCATTACTTTGGACCTTCTGAACTGGTATTTGCTCAGCAACAGGCTTTGCCCTCCATTGCTTTTTGGTTTGGTACTTAAACTCTTTCCCCTGCCCTTGTTTCTGTTTTCCAGTCTTCCTCGCATAGCCATCACTTGTCTTCTTCTGTACTGCCTTCCCACATTTCTCATCATGATGCCCTATTTGACAACATTCCTCACAATAAGCAGGTTTCCATTCGTAATCCAGTGATTGTTCTCTATTGTGACCATCCTCTTCCTCAATGAGCATTGTATCAGGAAGTTCTTGTGATACATCCATCTCCACCAGCATACGTGCATGGGACACCCTTTCCCCTTCAGCTATAAGTCTATCTGAGCATATAGGTTTTCCTAGGTAGCTGACTATCCGCCCCAAATTCTCCTGTGTCCAGAATTGTATGGGTAATCCTGGGAATATGACCCATATTGGTATTGTTCTAGTCATCTCTTTACTCATCTGAAAATTTGGTTCTCATTGCTTCAAAATCATGGGTCTATTATGGTATGTATACGGGCCCTGTTGTATAAGAGCATGCTTATCTTCTTAAGAGTTAAATCGGAAAATGAAATACCCATAATTATGTAAAACACTTGAGGTGCAGTTATAAAATTCCACATCCCATACACAAACTTTAGCATATCTTTAAAAGAGGGATTTCCACCCAGAACATACCAAATTAACGTTTCCTTCTATTTTAGGTTTGCTCTGCTACGTCAGCTCGATTCAATCGAAAAATCTTCACTCCTTCCTTCATTACTGGTGGATAGTACTCCAACTTCATCCTCTGTTGCAAAGCTCTATTTCCTTTTACCACATCAGCTAGAGCCGGCTCGGATTGATTAGGCTTTGCACGTTACACTAAGAAATTCAGCTTCCTCGCTGCAGTATTAGCATCTACCTCTCTTGATTTCTCTTCTTCGATACATTTCGAAGCGTGCATGATCGTTGGTGCACTTTTCGTACCAGTCATCCAGTGGACCAACTGCATCTGACCTATCATTTGTGGCACTCCTGATTCTGGTGTTACCATTCTACCTCCGTCGTCCTCTTCTGGTATTGTAGGCGGTGCAATTTGTTGAGATTTTCGTCGGGCCATCGTCGTTGTGCGTACGTTAGCTATCCCTGCTTAACGTGCGCCTTCAGAGCTCAAGCGTTTTCTTCCATCCCGTAATCTAATTTTTCACTCTTCTTAGATTTAGATTAAGATTCTCCTTGTCACCCCTAATTGCAGACCCAATATTTCGAGTTGTTCAATAGCCTTCCACACAATTCTTTTAAATTTTGAAGTATATATATATATATATATATATATATTAGATTTAATGTACGTGCATTGTACGTGTAATTTAACTTATTTGGAAAGCACAAGATTAGTATCTAATAATTAAAAAAAAAAATTATTGCAGACACATCATGATTTTTTTGAGTTATACAATAGATATTGAATTATCTAAACATCTTCACATTCTTTAGGACTCTTCTATGATTAGATAGTCTATTATTTTTTTTGATTTTAACAAAACGCTTCCAACTTTTAAGCATTCAGTTTACTTTCGTAAGAATCTTTTTTTGACTTAACATATGCCTACATAATTAACAAAAATTGCACTTATAAAGTTTTACTCCTTCAAACAAATTCTCTCAATAATTAAGTAGTAACCTTTCTATAATACTATACCATGCGTAAAATACATATATGAACTTGCAAGACAATTTCACTGAATCGGATTTGTATGCCCGCACAACATAAAACAAACTCTTACAATCAATGAGTCAAATAATCAAATTAAATCATATATCATTGCAGAATAAGTTGATGTAGTTAATTCTTTCAATTATCTCGTCAAGCAATGAAAAAGAGTAGGACTATAATTCTTTATTGGCTAAAGACTTTTAAAGAAACCAGAGCTTGTGTAGTATTTCACGGTGTTAATACACCATTAATTTTGATCAGGTCTAAAATAACTCTACATACCATAATTTTTCCTATTTTTATCTATCATGCAAGATTCATAAATTTATTTCCTGCACGCAAAAGTAAATCTTATTATAATATATAAATTCAACCTAACATATATAATAAGCACATAAAAAATAAAAATAAAAAGAAGGAGCTCACCATCCTTCAAGAAGACCAATCAATAGAAAATGAATTTAAGATGACTTCCAATTTTCATTACTCATCATAAAAAGCAATATGCAATTCATCACACGATGAATTTTCAACTAATATGCCATAAGTTAAAGAACGACAGATATATTGAATCATTCTTCGTCAGGTTTTTAAGCACAAGAATAAGTAGTAGACAAGGTATTATAATAGTTATGTTACCTAGTTCATACTATTAGTTAAGAATTTAAATAAGGTAAAACATTAATTTATTTATTGTCCTAAATATTAGGACTTTCTATATAATTCAAATAAGGAAAAATTTAATAAGAAAGATTTTAGAACTCTAAAAATTAGAGAAATAATTAAATGACGATTTTGTCTAGTATGAAATTTATTTTTAGATAAAAAAGGCGAACGGCATTTCGCTAAGGGCCTTCACGCTTTTAATATAGTATAAATATATATATGGAGTATATTTTTTCAGCTATTATTTTAAGAGCAGCTATATAGAGCTCGTTTGGATTAGCTGATTTGAAGTAGCTGATAAGCATTAGGGGCTGAAAAGCACTTTTAAGTGCTGAAGCTGATTTAATAAATAAGTAGTTACGTGTTTGAATATAAGTGCTGAAATTGATAATAAGTTGTTGTAGTATTTGATAAAAAGTTGTTGATAAGCTCTTTTTCTGTTAAAATGACTTAAATAACCTTAGAACTGTTTACACCTATAAGGGCGTAATTTCTTCAAAATTTTAGATTCCATATCGATTCAAATACAAAATATCCTATTTGTCATTTTATTTTAAATACAATTGTTCTTAGATAAAATAATTTTTATGATAAATATAATTTATTTTATGATAAATATATAATGATAAGTTATAATAATTAATAAATTGACAAAAGTTTCTCAGTAAACAATAAACCTAAATAGGACAAAATATTTGAAGAGAAACAAACATTGGCTTCATCACCACAACACTTATGAAGCAATACACCAAAATTGATATGTCCTCATTTATTACATACAGTTCAAAGATTAATACACAATTACATTGATACAAGTATGCAAGGAATAGAGAATTTGCTTATCTTAAATAGTCAATGAGAATTGTAGACTTGAAGAGGGGGGGTGGGGGGGATTAGGTTGAAAAAATACTTGAGGTAGTGATTATCCATGTAGAAATTTTGTTCTAAAAAGGAATATTTGAAGGATAAAATAGTAAAAATCTTGGTCAAACTTAAAGTGTTTATAAGCTAAAAATTCATAAGCTGACTTACGGCTTTTGACTTATAAACACTTTTAACTTTACCAAACACGTAAATAAGACGAAAAGTGTTTTTAAACTAATTTGACCAGCTTATAAGCTTATCACAGTATCTTTTACCCTTTTGAGTTCCAGACTTCCAGTTATCTAAATATAATTAAAAAACTTCTTTCTTCTTTCTTCTTACAAGCCAAAATTCAAGTCATTAAACGGAACGGAACTAAGTATAGAAAGCCAGGTGCCAAGAACAATGAAGAATGCCTCAATGGGATAAAATGCAGAATGTCTTAATTAGATAAATTCATTTATTTATTAATTCGTTACCCCCTTGCCTTAAAAATAAAAAATAAAAAATAAAAATCACTTGAAAAACAACTGTGCATTCCTTTTAGAATGTAAATGAATCATGCTGAAGGGAAACCAGAATCAAATTAGATAGCCTTTTTTTGTCTTTTTAACTTTGCCTTGCATCTATTTATGCTTAAAGAAAAACTTGAATGACACAAGACAATAAAATGTAATCATGAAGAAGATGATAAAACCCTTCAACAAGCAATGCTTTTCTTGATTTTTCCATTTTGAGAATATTTGAATGAAATTCTTGCATTGCTAAGTAGGGAAAGCATTTTGCTTCTGTCCCTCAACTTTAATCAAACACAAGTGTGTCTTCCTCCTCTTTAAAACCAAGCCAAACTTCATAATGTATTCATCAAATACAAGATTGTTATACATTTTCCCTTCTTGATCATGGCTGACTCTAATTTTGTTGACAAGGAGAAGCAAAAGCAAGCCGACAATGATATCAAGGACATGATCTCTACTCTAACGAAACGATTAACCAGCCTCCAACGCGTGCACAAGGCAGCATCAGGAGACTCAGGCCAGAATCTTCAAGGCGATGATGAAGATGATCATGGCACAAGAATCATCACACTGGCCGGAAACAATGTGGGAGCCAGCATGCGCGGTGAGATGGATGAGAAACCTGGCCTCGATGGCGTTTCACCAGGTGAAAATGAGGCCTTAAAAACATATGTGAATAGCAATTTCCAGTCCATCAACAATTCAATCATGTTGGGTGGTAGCTATTGTACTAATGACCCTGGTGTTCATTTGGACATATCTGATTATGTGGATCAAGAAACCCCAACACCAAAAGGACATGGAAAAAAGAAGGGAAGGGGAAACTCAGAATAGGCTTGTACAACAATCAAGATAAGCTCAATGGTCAAGAAACTGCTAAAAAAATTCAGACCTTTTACTCTATATGAATAAGTACCAGAGCTTAGTTGAGTCCTGCTTCTTTTGTTCTTTGTGTTTCCTTCTCTTTTCAACTTGTATTGTCTCTTTGGGATTTCGGACAACAACATTGGGGAGGGGTGGGAAGTGTACTGTGTTCACCATTCGGCTTAAGACCTATAGTAAGTGATGCTTGTTATGATGTTCAATATGCTTATGATATATCAGAAAAGCAAATGTTACAATTGTATTACTTTAATAATCATAACATCTTTTCAGATCTTTCTGCTATGCTATTTCTCATTTTCCTTTGGTAGCATAAATGCATAATACCTTGTCTGCAGCTAGCCAATTTGAGTATACACTTGATTTTTGCAGTTGACAGTTTAATTTTTATTAAAACAGTCTAAAGTTAACAAAGAAAACTCGGATCATACGGATTACATATTGAAATACATCTAAAGAAAGTCGACGACGTCAAGGGATCCTGGATTCAGAATTGGTTTCCAGATCTTTGAAGGTTAGTTCCTTGTCCTTTTTCTCTTCAGTTTCATGGACAACTTTTTGCATTTCTCTGTTCTTGCCCCAAAGCAAAAAGTATAGACCGGCAATTACAATAGCTGATCCAATTACACTGATCATGATGGTTTATGAAAGAATTAGTTAGTCAGTGCTAAGGTGATCAATATTTGGAAAATGGTTTAAAAAAAAGAATTTAGAAGCTTTAAACTGTTGAAATCACCTTCCAAGATGGAGTTGTTCGTGTAGAATGGGAACGTCGAACATGGCTGCCATAATTTGGACAAGAGGACTGAATGCTGCAGTGAAGACCGGACCCCTCTTCTTCACACACCATGACATTCCCACATAGCACATTCCTGAACCTATTAATCCCTGGCTTGGGATTGTCACCAAAATAAGATAGGTTATTAATCCCTGGCTTGTGTTTAGAGGCCATGCCACGACTATGTTCATCGCTAAAAACCAGCATAGAGAGTACTTACAGCATAGATGATAGTCAACATATCGATCTTTTCCTTTGGAATCCAAATTGATAGTCTTCTATCAATAGACAATGTCAAGATAGCCGATTGTATGGCACTAAAGAAGGTCATGATAACAGTGCTAGAGTACTTGCATGGATATTGATTTCCAATAAAGGATTGAAGAAGGAACCAGGACGACCACAAAAACGTCCCAGCAAACAACGCCAGAGAACCAAGGATCCATCTTTCCTGTATTTTCGACGAACTAATGGCTGCATCCGAGGATGAAGATACATATTGTTGGTCTGAAAAATGAATCAAAGGGATGCCTTTGTAAAAAGTCAGTATGAAGGCACCTCCAACGCATATTAATGTACCAACCGATTTAGCTATTCCACTTCCATGTTTGATGTTGAGAGTCTCTAACCTGCATCATATTCATGCATAATATATGGAGTTAAAACGTTATCGATACAATAAGAAAAGAGGACAATCTAAAGCTATTCTTTTCAGTGAAATAAGCAAACTGAGCTTTCAGACCCAAAAGGTAATGCCATTAGGAATGTGATCACAGGAACCATGTTGACAAAAGCACATGAGAAAGTTGCAGATGTGTATTCTATTCCAAGAAGGAATAAGTACTGCGTAAGAGATGCCCTACAAAAAAAAGATGTAACATATGGTCAAAAATGTTTAGCAAGAAAACATAGCCATGCAAAAGAGCCAGTAAACTTAGAAGAATATAGGGAAAATCATTCTAACTTACCCAACAATGGCACTCAAGAAAAGGTTACACAAGATTTGAGGGGTGAGTTTTGGTCTAGTATTCCTGCAACAAGAAATTAATAAGTTTCATATATTGGAGATGGAAATTTTTCTAAGAAGTAGGAAACAATATATCTTCATACCTTTCCAGAAAGAAGGCAATTGGGGCTAAAAATATGGTAGAAATGGACTGTCGATAAGTGATGAAAACCAAATGGTTCATTCCATCCAATATAATCTTCTTGAGAAGTATATTACTAATGGCAAAAGCAAAATCAATTGCCAGCATAATAAAAATAGGGTACCATTCCACATAGCTCTTCATCTGAGCCTTTTCCCTTTAAAAGGACCCTTTATAACTTATGCCTCTTCTTTGAATTATCATGTGTTTTTAAACATGAAGCTGAGATTGACATTTAAAGTTTCACATAAACTTTAGTGGAGTGAAAAGTGTATACAGAGGAGGGATTAATTCCTGCAATCACATCAATGCTTTTAATCTACCAAAAAAGTTGACATTTTGTTTAACATCATATACTCTTATTATTTTCCTTTACTATTTCCTTCTTTTTGACTTAGTTTCCGGATTAACAAATTCACTGCTACCAATGAGCTAAGGGATCAACCTTTGTATCTCCACTCCTAAGCATATTAAGAATATATATGTTCCATTTTACTTTTCTTGGTGTATAATTAAATTTTGTTTAGAACATTTAACATGTGATTCAACCCACTAAGCTAGGCAAATTTTCCATTTTAGTATATAAAAAATAGTGTGGTGAGCATCTTGTGGATGGTGGTCAAATAGAAATGATTCCCCTTACAGCAGCATTGTCATCTAATTCATTTTTTTTGCTCTTGGAGCCTAACTGTTTAGTGTTGGTGGCATCTAATGCTGCTTTTAGAAACTTGTATTCAAGCATTTCAGAGTACAGCATGGGGACAGAGAATAATTCATCTTATTCATATAAGAATACCATTACTATTCCCTATTTCAAAATTCTTTAGGTAGCATAGCATACTACCTGATATGGGACCAGGTATTTTCCTTGTTGCATGGGTCGAAATCTGACTCACTGATGAGAGAGCAGTGAGGTCGTGATGGTGAGTACGAAAGGTCGTAGTGACACGTCCCGCGGCTATGGTCGGGGACGATCTGTCACTAGACCCTTACAACGCAGTACGAGCTGCAGCGCCCGGGACTCCGGGAGGGGGCAGTCTCTCTATCTCTAGATCTATATAAAAAAAACATATCTCTCAAAAGAAGGGGAGAGGGGTTATCCCACACTTCCTATCAGATCTGAAAAGGATACTAAGATTCTTGTATTTGTCTATTATTCATCTTTATCAAATGAAAGAGGATCCGCCTCACTCAAGATTGGGTGAATCTTCTCCCTTATTTACCTTTTATCGTCATTTAATGTTATTGAATGCATGGTCTTTTTCGTACTATAAAATCCGGTCATAACTACTGCCAACCTTTATACTCAACTATATTTTTCTATTCATGTTATCCATCTCAGATCTAGAATTAATTATCCTTAACTAGGATTTACCCTCTATTTTCTTATTAATTCGTTTTAAGAAAAGGTTAAAACTTTTTTGGTAAAATAATTTGGCGTCGTCTGTGGGAATTTTCTTGTTAAAATATTAGTTTCTTCTAGATATAAAATTCAATTCTAGTTCCACTTTCTGTTCATTATAGCGTCACCCTATCGCCATAAATGCAAACTTGAAGATATGTAGACAAAAACTTTAAAGCATGCATTTGTGATATCTGTGGCTTAACTTTTTCCCTCTCCTTTGTTCTTTGTGGTGTTTCTTCCTTTCTGATACGCACAATTCTTTTCCGGCCATCACGTGTTGTAGCTTATTATTGAAAATATGTGGTGAAAATGTTATGACAGCTCGCTATGAAATCAATATTTGTTGTTGGTTTCCATCTTTTATCCACCGCCACAACTAGATATTCCTGCCAGAAACTCATGGTATTTTTTAGGAGATGTCATGCTGCCTTCATAACTTCTTTCTGATTTAGATGTGGTGGTCTTGCTATCTACAACAAATTGTAATTTGTTCTTATAACTGCCTCTTTGTATGGATGTATCTTATTTTGGAACCATTCGATCCAATATTTTGCCTCGCATAAACATGATGTAACACATGGAGGAAGTCAAAAAAAAAGGGGGGGGGGGGGGGGGGGGGAGTCCACAAGCTTTGTTGACGCCATCAAACAGAACCCAAATAGAATATGAATGCCAGATTGGGACTATACCAAGTTCCTAAACTCAAGGTTGGTTTGGTGCACCCAAGAATGGATTGGGTTACAAATGCGTTGAGATCGGGACTGGAACTCGAACTCAAGGTCCCAACAGGCGAAGAAATTTGCCAGTCCAAAAGATGCCCAGATATGACTAACGAAGCCGAGCACGAGGCCCTGATTGTAGGTCTAAAGCTAGAACTCGAGTACGGAGCAGAACGAGTCGTCCTGCGGTGGAACTCAGCATTGTCAATCAAAGCACAGAGACTTTCCAAATCAAAGAACAAAGACTACAAAAATACCATGCCGGGATGTGCAAGCCGTTATCCGAGTTCGATGAATGCCATCTCGACCAAATCCCTTGAACACAGAATATCAAAGCAGATGGCCTTGCCAAATTGGTAACGGCCACTAAAAGCATAACCGGAGAAGGGAACGTGGTCACTCCCCTCCACTCGTCGACCGATCAAATCGAGGTAACGAACGAGTTCATTTGCTTTTAATTGACTATTTTTCTAAGTGAAATAGAAGCAGGAACATTCTCCCAAATACGCGAACAGGGAACGATCGTCGTCAAAGCAAATTCGAAGATGCCAAGAGACCATATAGATTGGGACTGTATTGTCAGCCCGGAAAACATGTAAACCCCTCTGATATGTGTAAGCAAAGCATAAGTGCATGAAGCTCACCCGCAAGTCATAAGTCTACATTGCAGCAGTCTTATTTTTTCCTTAAGGATAAGCGACATCAATTACACAAGTAATATTCGACCTCGCTCGAGTCGCCAGAATTAAATCGATCTCGCTCGAGTCGCCAGAATTAAACTCGACCTCGCTCGAGTCACCAGAATTAAACTCGAACTCGCTCGAGTCGCCAGAATTAAACTCGACCTCGCTCGAGTCGCCAGAATTAAAATCGACCTCGCTCGAGTCGCCATAATTAAACTCGACCTCGCTTGAGTCGCCAGAAATAAACTCGACCTTGCTCGAGTCGCCAGAATTAAACTCGACCTCGTCGAGTCGCTAGAATTAAACTCGACCTCATTCTAAACGCCGTAATCGAACCCAATAACTCCCATCTACACTACATTCGACCACGCTCGAAATTCTAGTCTATGATTCATCGTTCCGCATATCGACCACTCTAGACAGAACGGTGAAGGGACTAGATATGTGGAGAATTTCTTGAATACATGCATTAAACGAGCACGCGGCGTTCGCCAAACGACACGAACAAACAGAACAACATACAATATTCTTCGCACAATTCCAAGTCTTCTACACTTCACATAAACATTCGAATTGCTCGAATTACTTACATTCGACCTCGCTCGAATCACTTACATTCGACCTCGCTCGAATCATTTACATTCGACCCCGCTCGAATCACTTACATTCGACCTCGCTCGAATTAATTACATTTGAACTCGCTCGGATTACTTACATTCGACCTTGCTCGAATTACTTAACATTCTATCTCGCTCGAATCATTTACATTCGACCTCGCTCGAATAAAGTTCCGCTTAAGGAAAACGAACACGGGCCACACCAAACTCCCGAATCAAAAACTGGGACTTATCACAAAAGGGTTTGAAACACTTAATCCCAAAAGAAAGGGAAAGAAAGAAAATCCAGAGACATACAACCCAAAACGAAGTCTATTTCATTCAAAAGCTTACATACAGGGGGACCAACACGCCCCGAAAAACAGGAAATACCACCAAGTGACGCCAAAAGAACAAAACAAAAAAAAGGAAACAAATACATACAATCTCACTCTGCTGCACCTACTCCATCCCCATCGTCACTTCCACTTCAGAGAGACCATCCTTAATTTCGGCACCATCGTCGGCCTCCGGCGTCGCAGGATCATAACCACAAGCAAAACTAGCCCCACACACCTTCACGCGAGCATCCTCGAAAACAGCCTCAGGAACACGCCCCGCCATCCACAGATCCTTGTAAATGTCTTGCTGGGCCTCGGCGTGAACCCACGACTCATAATTGACGAGGAACGGCAACAGGGGCAACTTCTTGAGAGGTATGAGCCAATAACTGGGCTTTCTCGGCCTCCAAGGCTGCCACTTTGTCAGACAAACTTGAGGCATCACGCTCGAGCTCACCTATACGTTATTCGAATCTGACCTCCTTCAGTGTCTCTCGGCCTCCCGCTCAGATCTAAGGACACGCACTGTGTCATCCAATGTCGCCGCCCTCGCCGCAGCCGCAATACGGGAACTCTCAGCCCTCTCTAACTCCGCCATTTTCCTTCCAAGTCGGCGACCTTCCCATTCCACTCCTCGCTCAAGAGAGCAACTTTGGCTTCATTTCGCTCAAGCTCAGCTCGCAATGACGACACCCTCGCCTGAAGGTCCTCGCATTCGGCCGCGACGCCCTTGCCCACCTCGAGCTCCTCATCCTTGACTATGATCAGCCCCTCAAGCTCACTACACCTGCGGATAGACCGCATCAAGTCCTCCTCCTTCTTCTCCAATTCTTCTCTAAGGGACCGAGCATCACCACTCGCTATGAGTCGCATATGCATCTCCCTACACTTGTTACGGTATCGGCGATACTTCTCGCCCATCTTCAGAAAAAGCTTGGCTCGCGTCTTGGACCAACGGGCACTCTCAGCAAAAAACAAAAAATTCAAAACAAAGGAAGTAAAGGAAAAATCTCACCCTTAAAGCCATCCCTTCCACACAGCGTGACAAACCAGCGTCGCTGAGGTTCCGAAGAGATCTACTCTCAACAACAAAACACAAGAGATCAAACTGACCTGCCAAATCCGCCATGTTCTCCAGAAGGTTAACATCCGTCGGAATCTCAACCACACGTGAAGGGTCGATCACCTCAACCCTAGTAAAACCCTCCTCGAACAATCGCACATCCTCAGGATAGATGTCCGAGTCGGACTTATAATCACCCACCACTACGCCCTTCAACCTTTCGTCAACTAGAAGGAGGTGCGAGCCTACTGAGACGAGGACAGGCCACTTCTAATGACGACGGCAGCTGCCAAATCCTATCGAGGCGTCATCACGGCCTCCTCTGCCCTCAGTTCAGGTGACACCTCCGCCCCTTGGACGGCCTCACTCACATCCTCCGACACCATCCCAGCAGGGTCAACCCTCGAAGGCACATCACTCGAAGGCGTCTCCTCCAAAGTTACTCCCCGTCTCTTCGATGGGGTCTCTTCGACCACATCACGAGAGGATTCACCCACCGAGCGAACCGTTGGAACAGGGAAGCTAGAGCAAGGAACATCTTCAGTGCGACCGGTCCTAGATGCCGACTCAACCGGTGCAGCGGCTTGACCCCGAGCACCCTCGTCAACAGTCATCTGAAGTGACGACCTAGAAGAGGATACTGGTTGGCGGAAGGCAAGAGCAGGGGCCCTTGACCTTCTTGGCCCTCTCCGACCTGTCAAAACGACACGAAGAATGCGTAAGTATCAAGCGGGGAAGAGTGTAAAGCGAAGTGCAGCTATGGCCGAGACAAAATGACTTACTAGTTGTAGGTCTACCCCCAAACCTCTCATGGAAACACGTCCATTCGCGAATCCCTTCTGTGTGAGGCAGAATCGAAGCCACCCTTCGTGGATGTCGCCAACTAGCAAAGGGGGCGGCCTCACAGGTGCAACAAAAATAAAATGGCAAATAACCAACAACCAGTCAGTGAAGTCACCAGATGTTGGACACCATATGTTCCACGTCTCAGGGAACCCGGCAGGGTTGGACACCAGATGTTCTGTTCGAACAAAGAAGAAACTCTCCCAAAAAAGACGATTGGTCTTATCGTCCATTCCAACCACCAGGATCTTCGTACCCCGATGGCATAGTCCCCCTTTGGAAGTAAGGAATGAAAAGATGCATCATATGTCGGATGGAAACGCCACGGCCAGCTAGCTCCACGTATTTGTTAAGCATTAAAAAAAGAGTTTATATATGTACGGAGTGAGCTGGGTCGGGCACACCTTGTAGAAACGGCAAACGTCTACGGCCAATGATGGAAGAGGGAGCGTGTATCCAATGACAAAAGGGTATGCATAGAGGGCGCAGTACCCTGGACGATGCAAGTGAACTATATCACCTTCTGCCGGGATAAGTTCAACGTGTTCTAGGATCCTCCACTTGATTTTGAAGGCAGCAAGTGCGGCAGCATCCATTACCGAGAGCGCCGGCGCAGGCTCATCCTCGGCGGCATAGTTAAAGTCATTTCGTGGATTCCCAGGGCGGGGCAGGCTCATCCACCGTCGGAAAACTCTCGTCTTTCGTTAAACTCACCCCCTCATCAAGGGAGGGGGCAGCATTCTCCGGTACCGGAACATTGATGATTGGGTTAGGTTCGAAGAAAGACTAGCCATTGCGAACAAAAGCAGAAGTCAAGAATATGGGAGAAGATTTACGACGGTCACAAAGGCTGTCTGCACTTTTCGAGTATGAACAGGCAAGAAAGAACCGATGATTTCAAAGAATTTCTCCCGAAAATGACATCGGGTAATGCCATACCAGAATAAAAGTCCCCTATTTATAGAGACAGAAGCGCCAGTTACAAAAATGAAGCGTCGCATTTTCAAAAGTAACGGGAGGGGCACAAGAAACGATGCGACGCTCAGCAAACGTGCGTCATAATGACACCTGACAATGTAATTTTAACTGACATGCTGGTCTGACAGTCAATCCTGAACTTCACATCACTGCCTTTTAGGGAAATTCCCGCTCAACGGCCGAAACGTTCAGATTTCTGAGACGATATTGGCAGAATTCCACCCATGGTGCTCGCCCTGTGCCGACCATCATAGGCGGAGGAATTAACTGTATGGGTCGAAATCTGGCTCAATGATGATAGAGCAGTGAGGCTGTGATGGTGAGTACGAAAGGTCGTAGTGACGCGTCCTCGGCCATCCGTCACTAGACCCTTACAACGCAGTACGAGCTGCAGCGCCCAGGGAGGGGGCAGACTCTCTATCTCTAGATCTATATATAAAAAAACATTTCTCTAAAAAGAAGGGGAGAGGGGTTATCCCACACTTCCTATCAGATCTGAAAAGGGTCCTAAGATTCTTGTATTTGTCTATCATTCATCTTTATCAAATGAAAGAGGATCCGCCTCACTCAAGATTGGGTGAATCTTCTCCTTTATTTACCTTTTATCGCCATTTAATGTTATTGAATGCATGATCTTTTTCATACTATAAAATCCGGTCATAACTACTGACAATATTTATACTCAACTATATTTTTTTATTCATGTTGTCCATCTCAGATCTAGAATTAATTATTCTTAACTAGGATTTACCCTCTATTTTCTTGTTAATTCGTTTTAAGAAAAGTTTAACATTTTTTTTGTAAAACACTTGCCATACAAACTCATTGAGGGAAAAGAAGAAAATAGTTTTTAATTAACCAATTGGCTGAATAAAAGTTCGCCTCAAATGACATTGTTGTCGACATTGTTAAAGAAATTAGATAGTATGAGCTTTACTCGCGATAGCTCTACTACAAACTTGTTAAAACTAGTTCACAAAGCAAATCAAGATTAAGGAGAGTGTGATTCCATAATACTATAATTATCTCGTATTGAACACCCTTTGACTAAGAGGGGTGTAAGATCCGGAAGGACCGTAACTACAATAACAACAAAAAAGATCAGTGTAATCATATAAGTGGGGTCTGGGATACGCACACCTTAGCCTACCTTATAAATATAAAGAGGTTGTTTCTGACAGACGCTTGGCTCAAGGAACAATGAACGAGAAGGTCTAGAACTATGTAACAATTTCAGCTTCGAAAGGTTCTATTCCTACGGAACAAGAAAAGGATTTTCCACATGAAAGAGCTAAAAGGATGGATCAAATCTAACTTTCTTCAGTTTTAAAACATGAAAGAAAGAAATTAGCCCACTTTGTATGGAAGATATGAGGGCCACCACTACAAGGGATAGCTATATTGGCTATAAGTCACAGCAGTGCTTTATAACCAGTAACATCACACTCTTTTCAATGGAAAGTAAGGAGATGGACAATAGACATTGCTTTCATGTCTAGTTATCTTACTGCTTATTCCTTTGTTCCATATCTAAGGTATTGAGTTGGAATCCTTTCTTCTCCTTCAGTAACAGTACGAACCACAGAATTAATTTTAACAACTGTTCTTTGCATTAGAGGACTGAATGCTGGAACCAGTAAAGTAGAGGGAGAGAACCCTGCGCTTGCCTCTATTGGCATACTGATGTTAAATGTGATGAGATTCTCTATTTCCATATTTGTTCCATGCTCCCGATGTCACATTTTCTCGATGCTTATATTCAACTTGGTAAGAATAACCTTTTATACAGAAATCAAATCTCATCAGTACTCTTATTGGCATCTTATAGACAGTTATTTTCCCATCCACACAAAATCTTTTGCAACATGCAACTTATTGAGTAAAGCACACACACAACGAATCATCAAATGCCTCATAACAGAGATTCTTGTTTTTTTAGGTCCATCTATCTGGTAAGAGCATAACAATTAACAACTAGTCTTGAGGCTTATCTTGATTTAGGCACTGGTTCATGGTTTATTAACTTTCCACATTAAAGCATAAGCCCGTTCCTGAACCATAAAAAGGAGGAGAGTTGCGGCAGGTTTAGCATAAATGTAAAAATAATTTAACTATGATGTATCATCTGCGAAGCGGAATGGACAAAGATGATTTATACAGCCTACCCTAACTATCAATATTGAAGTGTAGTTGATAGAATGATTGCTCATGTGGTCCGTTTTTGTTGATATATGGAGACCACAGTGGAAAGAGAAGATATCACAGCTGAGAACCAACTATATGCTAAATACCATTTGCACAGGTTCAAGGTCTTTTCATGCCTAAAAGCATAGCCAGCTGCAATGGATCAGATGTAGTGCAGCTCTATATGATGCTCATTGTAGTTCTGTTTTGGTCCGTTTGACCATCCAGTACCCATAACCCATTAGCCCGACTAATCTGGATTCGCATCAGGTTACTCACAAAGGAGAGTAAAGTGCTTCATACAGAAGGTTTTTCATTTCCAGACCCGAACTCGAGATTATCGGGATTTTAACTTTATGAGTTCTGAATTTTAGAACGACACTTCAAATGCTAATAACAGGGTTCAAAATTTAATAATTTGTATATATTTAATAAATTTCATAACATAAATACATTATTGGAGCAAAAGCTACTGGATTCGGCCAAACTCGTAGCCAGGCTTCTAGCTCCGCGCCTCCGCGAATACTCTGGTTAAGAGTAAAAGGATCTCATCCATCGCCCACCACATTCTTTGCTTGTGATGTTCATTTTAGTTTCTTCTTGTTGAAACATGTTAATGGGTTTATATGAACATGATCTCGTCAAAATTCACTATACGAAGTATATAACAAATGTACATTGATATATCAACACACCTATTTTAGCTTTTCTTTGAATCAAAAGATGAACTTCAATCCTTCATCAAATGCATTCTTGATATATGATACATAATACACAAGGCAACGGTATAGTATAAGCGAGTAAAAATAGCACGGGTTAACCAGTTTTCGGACTGATCATTCAAAAATAGTCAGTATTTGCAAAGGCATTGAAAAATAACTACTATTTTGCTGCAAGCATAATATACTGGAGATCGGTGCATTTGTGTATGAATTTTCAGCATATTATGCTGGAACTTCAACACGCGAAAAGTTCCAGCATAATATACTGGAGATTGGTGCACCTGTGTATGAACTTCCACTCCAACGCGCAGAAAGTTTCAGCATAATATACTGGAGATTGGAGCACATGTGTATATTATGCTAGACCGGTATATTATGCTGAAGTATACTAAATTTCGATTACTTTTGAAGCTGTGATTATTTTTGAATAACCACTTGTAAATCTAGTTATTTTTGGATTTCTCCCTTTTACGTGACCGACAGTGAAACACAATATCCTAACTGTTATCATGGACTACTGCTAATGCGACAGTATATCCTTTTCATATCACTCTGCTGACTTTACGAAATCTTTGCTTACAGTTATGTAGAGCTACTGCTTGGTGTTTGTGGCATTATGCCACAGCGAACTACTATTTCCTTATGAAATGCACTATGAGTGTTTAACATTTTGTCCCCCACATGTTAAAAAAATTGTCCCCCTCTTTGTATGGATTTGAGAAATCTGAAAGCAACTGAAAGAAAGACTTAACCCTCTGGGTATTATCTAATTGAACCAGACAAGAAATTGTTGCATAGGCGGGTAATGAGACCCTTATCTTCTTTTTTAAACTGATATGATTTTTGCTATAATGGGTATTGTTGTTTGTAATGAGACCACTATCTCTGCAGGTTAACCAAGATTTTAATGTGAGAGACCATCTTTACTTACCCTTATTTGGAGGAAACATCAAATATCGATGACTACACTACAAACAAGTACCCAAAAGCCTAGAGTAAACATATTGAACCAACATACCTGTAGCAATTGTCTGCCTGTATATGTCTGAATGTGTCTGTGTGATGACGGACTAGAAAGCAGCGCAACAAAACTCTAAGGTCCATTGGGGCTCTAAGCGCAAATAAAGTGTGGACTTTAATAAAATACGGTGCAACGGAAGAAAAAGTAAAAATATGCATGTAGTCTAAGACTAATCATTAAAAGCATGAATAATAAATATATGACAGAATTTGATGCGACACTAAAGCTCTCACAAAAGCGAGACGCTCAACATGTTTTGACTCTCGCTTCCGGGCTTTAAGCGCGCCTTTGACAACACTGCCAAAAAAAGAGAAACAAAGGTACTTGGATGAATTAAAATTGTGGTCTTCTTCCATCTCACGATTAGCATTCCCATCTTTGGTAGATTTAAGCGTACTCCACACAAATCAACATTGAATAGCAGAAGAAATCTGATTCAGATTTGGCATTAGCACTCTATAGTGGCAGAAGAAATCTGATTACATGGTCCATTATAATGTTATTATAATTATATGATCCCTTTTCATAGGAGATTAGTTAGAAAGAATGCAAAAACTGTAAATAAGCACGAGAAATATTTGTGGTGTCAACTCTATTCTATTAAAACTAAAAGCGAGCAGAAAATCAGATTCAGCTTCCAAGCCTCAGAATAGCAGTATTATGGGATAAAAAGTTAAGGAAACAACTTGATGTAACATCCTCCGCACTCAACTCTAATGAATAGTATGTTCTCAGATTAGATTTTGGACTAACATATACACTCACCCCTCTCCACAGTTGGGAAATAAAATTCAGCAAAAAAGCACGGGGTCAATTCAAAGCTTAACAGAGAAGGAGATCAAAATCATCAAGGCAAGTCAAATATCCAAAGATGAAAAGCTATCCCATATGTAGCAGGGAAAACAGTGTCAAACTCAGATGAAATACAAATAGTTATCCAAAATCCTCCATCATAAGATAATAAACTCAAAACGCAAATCTATTTTTCTACTGTTGTCTAGCTTCAACTTTCTTCTTCTGCCAGAGGCGATCAAGTGCGCTGTCAGCATCACCCTAAGAACATGAAAAGAACAAAATTGAACTTATTTAACCTATTAGCAGTATGCCAAAACAAAGAGTAAGCTAAATGGCCTATTCAAGTACTAAGAATGAACTTGAATGCAGAAAAGACTCGTTAACATTGAATATCCCAAGATATCTGGATTGTTTAGGAAAAGAAAGAATCCAAACTCTACCCGATACATAATGAATACCTCCATCACATAGAGGAAACAGCAGAAAGATGTTTTATTCATGACTTACTGAAGCTTAAATGAGTATTTCAAATGTTTAGGTTTCATTTCAGGCAAATAGTTGAGGTTCTTACTTTGCTTTGGACATTTTAACTTCTAAGCAACCAAAATTTTACCAACTTTTATTTTACTGTTAGTGAAACTACTTTCAGCATTACACATTTGGTATGGCTATGACATCTATATCTTGGCAGTTCGATAACAGAAATACAGGTGACAAACCAACCTACACTACAGACAACCTTTGCACTATCTACCTACAACTCCCCCCATATTAATTTGCATGGAAGATGCATTTGACCTTTTCTAGGCAACTCAAAATATTTACTGATGATTCACCACGATGGTATCACTTACAATGTATGGATTTACATCAAACCTCCAACAATTAACAATCTACGAAAATCCCTGTTGTACAAGTTCAGCAAATGGATTACTCAAACTAAAACCTCTAAGATGTCATGGGAACACAAACGGCGGCCACAAACTTCACTAGCAAATGCTAAAAAGGTACTATCGAAGGAAAGAGTACCTGAGCACGGATGAAACCACAAAGAGCAAAAGTAGTGAAACTGCCAGGGATATACAAGCCCTTATCATCCAAATGGCCAACATTAAGTTGAACAGAAGCATGATCCTTTGAAGTGATCACCCTGTTGGTAGCAGAGCTGCAATTGTGGGCACATGTTAGCTATAGTTACAACATCCAGACATACAAACACTAAATAAAATTGATGTGACACCCAAAAGAAGGCCAATAATTAGTGCATACCATTTCCTGGGAATGTAAAGATCGACGTTTTGTCCCTCTTCGTTCTGCATCTTGGCTAGTTTTCTGAATACTCAGATCAAGCTTTAACAACCTTTATTAACCCACAAAACGAAACCAGCATTAAACAAAATTAATACCTTTGTGGTTTTGACAAAACAAACATCAGTCACTTTTTTCTATTTTACATGATTCAGCAGCTTCTACCAAATTGCACATTCATAAAATAAAAATTATCCCTTTACATTAGCAAGAGCAAAAAATTTCACAACAATACAAAATCTTTCTTGTTATAAAAGAACAATCATCAATCAGGTTTCTACAAAATTACAAATTTCTGCATCTATAAATTATGCACATTTATCACAGAAAAAGAAAAGCATAATCATTACCAAGAAAACATCTTTTTAAACCCAACAGAACATGATTTTTCTAAAGATTTGTCTATATCCAAAAAGGCAAGAGTTATGTATACCCAAAACGAAAACCCTTCTTTGTTCTTTTCCACCATTTTTATGAGAGATTTTACAGAAGTTAAACTGACAACAGACCGATAAATTTTGCAGAATTAACAAGAGAAAAGAAGGGATAAGTGCCATACCTGCTGTAAGGGAGAGCTCTTCAAGGGGGCAAAGTATGAAGAAGTGGCACAAAGCCACGATTTAAACAGATGAGAAACCCTACTGTGAGTGTTACCCTAATGGGCTTACTTAGTGGGCTTCTAGGCCCAATGAGATGTGGGAGGCCCAGAAAAGAATGATCGAAATCACAATTGTAAGAAATGAAAAATAGTAGGATAATAAAAGATAAACTAAGGGAAAATGCAGAGAGAAAATTTTATGTGAAAATTACAACTCTCAAAATACTTTAAAATGAAAAAGAAAACGCACGAAGTTAGGATCCCTAAAGACTGAAGTGCTTGAAATATTAGAAGAGTCAATTTATGAATCAATAGAATCGAACTTTACGAACCGATTATTAATTTTTTTAATAAAATTATATGGGTTTCAATATGCATATATTTTATTCCAAATGTAGATTATTTTTTTTAAGAAAAAAAAATATCGAATCAGGTTGAATAATAAGATATGTTTAAAAAACGGTATATATATTAAGTTTAAAAATAACGAAGAATTAAAAATTATGGCTATAAGTAACACTAAAATGTACTACAAATTAAACTAAACTAATCCTGCAATTTTTAGCAGCAAACTACCAAGGTATATCCTCTTCTCTTCTTCTTCCTCTTTATCTCTTTGTGATATTTCAGAAGTAGTAAGTCTATATATTCTTCTACCCATTTTTTCTTTTTTCTTTTTTTGGATTTTATGACTTTTGAACTGTAAATTCTTGATTAGCAAGTCAATAATTGTTCTAAGATAGAATAATATTTGGTTTGGGAATTGACATCTCGCGTTAATGCAATATCCGCCATGCAATTCAAAATCTCGCTTGAGCATTTATGCAACTCAATGAGCATATAATATTCTTAATTTATATATTATGTGTAATATTAAAACTTGTTGTTATATTGCACATAACAAATAATAATGTCTTAATAATAGTGTAACTTTTTATGCGGGCGTTATAAATTAATGATCAAAAATTACCCGAATCGTATTAATACTTACGAGAAATTGAGATGATTGAATAGTTTGAAAAAGTCTAATTTCATTATATACAATTGAATAACCGAAAATTTGTATGGTACTAATTTTATAATATAACCAGCTAAATCAAACTATTGATATTCCTACTATAACCTAAAAATATTCCTACTATAATCAAAAATTATCTTGAACACTTTAACCGAATATTAACTGTGTCATTTAGACACAAAATTGAAAAGCAGTTAAACACAAAAAATATGTGTAATTCACACACCAGGATAACGAATAAGATAGAGACACGTGGATTTAACTTAAATAAATAAATAAAAATTTTGAAAAAATAAAAAATTAAAAGAAAAATCAGAACTCCAACCCCCCTTCCGTCATCTTCCTCATGACTCTCCCTCCCTTCCGTATTCTTATGCCAAAAAGGAAAAGAACGGTGCAGCCCATGTTCTTCTTCACAAACTCACTCTTGTCATCATCCTTCTTCCTCCTAATCTCCATACCCCAACCCTCTACAACACTAACAACAAGCATAAAACATATAAATTAACTAGTGTCAATTTTTCTGTCATGGAATATTAATCCTAAATTACTGAAAAATAAATCCACCAACAACGAACATTAGTAGTTTAATTTGTTTCCAATGGCCAAATATGGACCTTCCAGAGACACCCATGTCGCTTGGATTGGATCTGCAATGAAGATTTTAGTGATGCCCCAAAGTAAAAGCACTAATCCAGCAAGCTTGTCGGTGCCGGAACCTATGTGTTTCAGATCTGAAGAAACTGTTAAAAAAAAAATTATGGTATCTGAGCAGAGAAGTGTCAAAATTATGTGGAAATCACGAACGACCTGCAAATTGAATTTGAGTTGATAGGCTTATATTTCTGCTGCTCACGCGCTCAAATACAGTGATATTCACATTATATGCCATGTCAGTCGGACGTGTTAAACTGGTGCAATAAAAGTATAATAAAAATATTTTGTCGGAAAATGACTTAATTAAGATGTTCAAGTAAAAAAAATTTGATAATTTAAGTGTATGTCTTTGTATTCTGCCTAAAATATTCACCATGCCTTCACTTGTGATCGCGTACTAAAATTTGAACTCTCCCCCTATTTATGCATACCCACAATTCCTACAAGTACTTTTTAATTAATTAATATAAATGGAATTAAAATATTTACTATAGCTTTGACCCTTGCAAGTTAGAAATCACTCATCTTAAGTCTTGCTAGTTAAGATGTAATATTGCTCCGTTAGGACAATATTCAAATGATTACGCAACTTTTCTTTATGTACGGGAAAATGATAAATCAAAAGATAAATAGGTGTTTGTAACTACATTTTGACAATCAATCTTTCTTAGAGCTTAATCTTGTTACTTGCTAAATGCATGTCATTTTCAAAATATTATTTTTCGTCGCATTTTAATATTTTATCATCTAATCTGTATTATTTATACTATATTAAAAACACAAATCCCCTAATCGGAATATCTTTCTTCTTTTTTATCCTTAGAAAATAAAGTTTATATTGGGCAAGATAGTAATTTAATTATATTCCAAA
This sequence comes from Nicotiana paniculata, assembly GCA_005239505.1. Classification (NCBI taxonomy): domain Eukaryota; kingdom Viridiplantae; phylum Streptophyta; class Magnoliopsida; order Solanales; family Solanaceae; genus Nicotiana; species Nicotiana paniculata. Next base: position 26,447 of record ML337579.1, read on the forward strand.
TATTTAGGAGTTTGAAATCGATTAAAAATTTAATTATTAAATCTTTCCTTGTTTAAGGTATATGAAACTCCTAATAATAGTAAAATTTTAGAATCGTAAAGAATCTACCTAAATTAAATCTTATTCTCACGTGTCCTATTTTGCATCCAAGATAAAGATAAACTAATAGTAGTAAAATAGTTCCCATCAAGGGGTTTAGCTTCTAGAATATGATCATATTAATAGTCAAGAGTGATGCATTGTCTCCCAACCAGATTGATAGCTTCTACAAAAACAAAATACGAAGTCTTTACAGACATAAAAAATTTATTGAATAAAAACAAATTTTATTTACATATTTAAAATTTGGTATAAGCTAATATTAAGAATTTAAATCGATAAATAATAAATTATTTTGTTTAATATTAAGAACAAAAAATTATGTATTTGCATTGACTAATTCACAAATACATTTAATTTTTTTTAATTCATCATATAAGTAAAAGTATTTTTTAAGTTGATACAAATCTTATTATTGTTGTTTGTATGGTTTCTTTCTTTAGTGAGTTATCTAGATATCAACAATTTAATATTTACCATTTTCAAAAATTTATAATTTATTTCCTTAGATTTTATTTTATAACTCAAATATTTATTTTCAATATTGTTTACGTGATTTTTAAAAGTTTGTGTTGTTCCCCCTTTTTCCCTTCACAAATTAAGTTCACACTGAAAAATAAATATTTAATTATTTTTCTAAAGTCAGTACTTTAAAAGCAACTAATATTATTTATTAATTAAATTTTTCCATATTTGAAATATATAAGAAGTCCTGATATAGGACTTTAAAATCAATTCAAATTTATCTTATAGTAATTTATTTCATTTTCTTCTGTAATAAATCGCTATTACTCAAAAATGTTTTTTAGGCAACAGTAGACTAATGTACTTTGAAACCTTAAGCTTGAGAGACAACACACATTCCTTAGTATTTTCTCGATGCGTGCTAATTAAAGATTATTCTTTTGTTATTTGAATTAGGTAACAGAAACATTCTCTCCAATTAGACTTAGAAAGAGATATGTTACCTATAATGTTCCGGCAACATGGGATTCTTTTTGTTTTAGTCACTGCATTTTAACTTGTTTTGAAGTTTGAGTTTTATACTATTATATTGGACATATTTAACACTCAATTATTTACATCACTAGCGAATAATTCGTGCTTCACGCGGTTATGTATAATTTTTTTTTCTAATTTTCAAATAATAAATAATATATAAAATCTTTTGTAATCTTCAAATTCAAAAATAGATTAGATTTTAAGTTATAAACATTTTATTCTCACTTAGTTTTTTTTCCTTTAGTTTTTCATCACTTGAGAATTTTCTTTATTTATCAGAAAATGTGTAGGCATATAAATTTTATTAAAATTAACTCCATGAAATAATTCGGACTATATTTTAAACTCAAGATATATTGGTCCAAATAAATATATGGGCTAATATAATTGAATTAAGGGATTTTTACATTCCTATACCATATATGAAACCTTATTATCCTCCATGTTGAAGGTTTGATATAATTACATTTAGTATACCTAATTACCAATTCTATACCATACGGGGCTGAAGTTCCCCAGTTATAAAGACAACAACTTCAGCATACTTAAACTGATTTGTAGTTTTTTTGTAGAAATCTTATAGATGAAGACAAAATTTTGTAGTCAATTTTGTTCCTCATTTTTAGCGCATCATATTAGGAGGATTTTGCGCTATTAATTACTAATTAACGGATGGTATTAAAATTGTAGGGAAAATGTGGACAGGTCGGGTAATTTACATACTATGCACATATTTGATAATAAGGTTTCATATATAGTATAGGAAGGAAAAAATCCCTTGAATTAATTATATAAGTCCAATATATATGTATTAAATAAATAAGTCTTAATCCGTTGGACTAGCTCATTTAATTGGGCTAAAGTGATGAGCCCACTTCATTAAGTCCAAAATGTCATCTTCTTAGAGGCGCAGTTTGGTGTCACGTGTCAAATGACGTGGCATGCCAAGTCAAGCGGAAGAGCCAATAGGATCGTGTCACGTGTCAAAATGATAAAGCATGACAAGTCATATTGAATGCCAATGAAATTGCGCCACGTGTGCAAGTGACATGTTCTGGCCAATCAAATACGGCAATGTCACACTTCAATTGATTGGTCGGAAAGAGTTTGTTCCTATCATAATCTTCCTTCCACAACTATAAATAGGGGTCCTCATAACTCAGAAAAGACACCAGAAGTTATAACAAGAAGCAGGAGAGAGCTCGTGGATCAAACGCCGCAAATTTCTCTACAAGTTTCAAGCTTCAAGCAATCAAGATCAAGTTCAAGCTCAAGAATGAATAATAATTCAAGCATTCAATATCAAGAACGAAGTCAAATCAAATACAAGGCGTTCAAGATCAAGGCTACTTGTTCGTGATAAAATTTGTGGCAACAATCAAAGTGTTCGCGACGGATAAATCAAATTAAAATTCAAGATCAAGCTCAAAGACCCTTGAATTTATATTGAAAAGAAGAATCAGAGAATTCATAGAGATTGTAACACTCAAATATTTGAAATAAAATACTACACTGTTGCGATATTTTTCAGTCTTGATTATATTTTCTCGGCGCAATTTATTGTCTACAAATTCTGGCACGCCCAGTGGGACAATATCTACCTCGCATCTCAACTTTTCAATCATCAAAGTTCATGAACAACGAAATGGCTTCCAAGAAAATCAACTCCAGTTCAACTTCCGCTAAGGCTTCTAATTCCAGGTTCTATGTTGATGTGGAAAACATACTCGAAGTTACCTTTGGAAGCTTTGGACCAGTTACGAGGAGCAAAGCAAACTCGTTAGGAAAACAAGAACCCCAAGTGTCGTCCGCATCTATCCCTGTTTTTGGATCTTCATCCTCAAAAGGATCAAGATCTTCCACAAATGCACCCGAAGGAGGAAGTGATGTCGCTGAAAAGATCAAGAAAACTCTTGCTCTGCTTGACCTCCCCGGATCCAAGCACTCTGCTGTAAGGAAGATGATAACGCTTCAAGTGATGGATCCTCCACACCTACACCACATAGTGTGAACCAATCAAGGATCAATATGTGTGAAAATCCATGCTACTCTCCATCGTCCATGACAATCATGCAAGCCATGGTGACAAATACTTCATCTGTGGAGGAGCAGCTGGCAAACTTGACGGAAGCAATCACTGGCTTGACCAAGTGCATGCAAAATCAAGATGCTAGAATCGATAAGCTAACAGATAGGGTGGAATCTTGATGGAAGAAGAATTCACCCATGCACCTGGCAAACTCCCAGAAGTTCAAGAGATTGACGCTCCCCCACGACAAGTTGCATCCACTAAGGAAATTCCAGTCTCTTCGAAAGGGATGATTCCAATCGATCAACTGAAGGACATCATAAAAGGAACTATTAAAAGAAAGTACGAAGTTGCTACCAAGTCTTTCCTTACATACGCAAAGTCGTACACTGCAAGGATCGATATATTGAAAGCTATTAACCTCCAAAGTTTCAAAAGTTTGATGGTAAAGGCAATCCAAAGCAACATGTAGCGCACTTCGTTGAGACATGCAACAACGCTGGGATTTATGGAGATTACTTCGTCAAACAGTTTGTCCGCTTGCTAAAAGGAAATGTTTTTGATTGGTATACAGACCTCGAGGCAGGATCTATTGATAGGTGGGATCAACTAGAATAAGCTAAAAGGAAATGTTTTTGATTGGTATACAAACCTCGAGGCAGGATCTATTGATAGCTGGGATCAACTAGAACAAGAGTTCCTCAGTCGCTTTTATAGCACAAGGCGCACTGTGAGCATGGTGGAACTCACAAATACTCGTCAACGGAAGAGTGAACAAGTTATCGACTTTATCAATCGTTGGAGGAATGCAAGCCTCAACTGTAAAGACGGGCTTAGTGAAGCTTCTGGCATAAAGATGTGCATCCAAGGTATGCATTGGGTATTGCACTACATCTTGCAAGGTATCAAGCCTAGCAAATTTGAAGAACATGCAACTCGTGCCCATGACACGGAATTGAGCATGGCCTCTGCTGGAAATGAAAGGTTGACCACCTATGAACCCTGCAAAAGGAATAACAAGCAAGAAGTCAGAAAATGGAGCAAGTTTGTACCAAGATCTGAAAATAAAGAAGCTATGAATGTCAACACATCACCTATGAAGTTCACGACGAAGGTGAGCAAAAATCAGAGTACGAAATCCACTTCGTTTCAAGATAAGCCAAGTGGAAAGTTAACTCTAAAAGAAATGCAAGAGAAAGAGTACCCATTTCTGGATTCTGATGTGCCAGCTATTTTTGAAGAACTCCTCGAGTTAAATCTCATTGAGCTTCCGGAGATGAAGCGACCAAATAAAGCTGAGAAAATCGATGACCCAAATTACTGCAAATATCATCGACTTGTGAGGCCCCCTCTGGAGAAGTGCTTTGTCTTCAAAGACAAAGTTATGGACTTGGCTCGTGAAAAGAAGATCGTGCTTGAAGATGAGAAATCAAGCGCAAACCAAGTCTCTATCATATTAGCTCATTCAATCTAGACGAATTATGTAATTCTAAAGAAAGTAAAGATGAAGAATTACTGGAGAACTACAAAGTTGAAGACAGTCAACCTGAGGATGATGAAGGTTGGACATTGGTGACTCGTCATAGGCGCCACAAAAGGAACCCACGTAAAGGATCAATGGAACAACCAACGAGGAAAATAATGGTGAAAAGACATAGGAGATGGAACCCAGTTAAGCATGTAAGGAAAGGAAAAATGGAGGTGCACCACCCTCAAAAGCCATGACATCCAGTGACCTTGGAGGAGTTTTTACCAAGTCGGTTCCACACGAAGATTTCCCATGGGGGTATTGATGCCTATTGTTGCCATACTGACGAAGGGAAAGAAAGGAGTAATGACCTACCGTCGGCATTATCTTCGGAAAAGATTATCGAGTCCACTCCTCAAGAAGTTAATGCTTGTGAGGAAAAAGTCACGTTCACAAATGATGATCTTTTGCTAGGTGACACTCCTCATAACCGCCCATTGTACCTGGTTGGCTATATGCGCGATGAAAGAGAAAATTGAATTTTTGTTGATGGAGGATCCTCAGTGAACATTTTTCCAATTCGCACTGTGAAAGAACTTGGTATTCCCATGAACGAACTCTCAAAAAGTCGTGTGATGATCCAAGGATTCAACCAAGGAGGGAAAAGAGCCATAATTAGGCTGGGAATCACCATTGAAGATATGCAATCAAGTGCATGGTTGCATGTGATCGATGCGAAGACTTCATACAATTTTTTGCTTGGAAGGCCTTGGATACATGAGAATAAAGTAGTTCCATCTACCTACCATCAATGTTTAAAATACTACGAGGGTTAAGTTGAGAAGAGGATGGTTTTTTATGATGATCCATTCACCAAGGCAGAGTCACACTTCGCTGATGCAAAGTTCTACTTGAAGAACCGCATTGTGAAGGATCTAAAGTTTGATGATGTCATGAAAAGCAAGAATGACGAGCCCATAACCAAAAGAGCTGAGGTGACTATTGGTAAAGCCAGAGCCGTTACTGAGGATGTACAAGCCAATGTGAATAAATCTCATAAAGGGGATATTGCATCTTTTGGCAAGAAAGTAAGTCCTAAGATCCAATATGTCCCTAAAAGGAAGAAAGACGAGGGCGAATCATCTAATCTCCAAACCAACACGCTAAAGGATTTAACTCTTCCGATAAAACGAATTGAGGCAGTAAAGTTGTCCTCAAAGCCTCTTGCAGGGTTTGTAGCCCAAAATCGTTTGTCGAATGTGGAACTCCCTACAAAGTGAACATATAAAGGTTTTGATACTAACGCTTACAAGCTATTTACGAAAGCTGGATATAATCCCGATGAGCCGTCAAAGTTAGGGAAGCTCCCATCAGAAGCTGCAACAAGGCAACCACGTGAAGGTTTGGGATACAAGAAACCGTCACCAGTGCACATCTCAATAAGGAGGGCGAGTAGCACTTATATCACTGTAGAAGACAAATATGCCGCTTCTAACAGGCCTTCCGTCTTTGACCGACTTGGAAAATCAACTGTGAGAACTTCCGTATTTGAGATATTGGGTCTATTAAAGAAGGGGAATAAAAAATTATCTAAATACAAGAACACCCGCTTCGCCCAAAATTCAGAAGATCTCTAAAAAATTCCAAAGTTTGGTTCCTTCTGGAATGAAGCGACAAACAAAAGTCATGGTTTCGTGTGATGAAGTCTTGAAGGTGAACCCATACACTGTGGTCTACACTAAAGAACATGATGAAGACGAAGAAAGTGTGGGTTCTTCGTATCATGTTACTGGACGAAGCGAGCATGGTGTTTTATTTTTAATGGAGGATGATGAGAAATTGGACGATGTTTCACCATGTTGTCACATATCCTTTAACGATGGGGACCCTCAAGAAGATGATGATGCGAAAGATGCTCCTCCGGAACTTGAAGAAGGGGTGAAGGCAACGGTTGATGCCTTAAAAGAAGTTAACCTTGGCACTGATGAAGAACCAAGACCCACCTACCTAAGTGCTTTACTAGAAGTTGAAGAAGAAAGCACTTATATTGAGTTACTCAAGGAGTTTAGGGATGTCTTTGCTTGGAATTACAAATAAATGCCTAGCTTGGACCCTAAAGTGGCAGTCTATCACCTTGAGGTCAAGAATGACGCTCGTCCTGTTAAGCAAGCTCAAAGGCGTTTTAGGCCGGACTTGGTTCCCTTGATTGAAATAGAAGTTAACAAACTCATTGAAGATAGATTTATTCGGGAAGTTAAATACCCAATGTGGAACTCAAGTATTGTCCCTGTAAAGAAGAAGAATGGCCAGATTCGAGTGTGCGTCGACTTCAGGGATCTCAACAATGCGTGTCCCAAAGATGAATTCTCGCTTCATATTCCAGAGTTGATGATCGATGCTACTACTGGGCACGAGGCAATGTCGTTTATGGATGGTTCGTCAGGCTATAACCAAATTCGCATGGCACCAAACGATGACGAGCTTACTGCATTCCGCACCCCCAAGGGTATTTATTGCTACAAGGTAATGCCTTTTGGCTTGAAGAACACTGGTGCTACTTACCAAAGGGCTACGCAGAATATTTTTGACGATCTTCTCCACAAGAATTTCGAATGTTATGTTGACGACTTGGTGGTAAAATCAAGAGAGAAGGGAGACCACTTGAAAGACTTGAGAATGGTGTTTGAGTTGCTCCGGAGATACCAACTTAGGATGAATCCATTGAAATTTGCCTTTGGAGTTACCTCTAGAAAGTTCTTGGGTTTCATTGTCCGGCATCGAGGGATCGAAATTTATCAAGCCAAAGTAGATGCAATTTTGAAAATGCCTGAGCCTCGGGATATTCATGAATTAAAAAGTCTGCAAGGAAAGCTAGCATACCTTAGGAGATTCATCTCAAACCTAGCTGGGAGGTGCCAACCATTCAGTCGCCTCATGAAGAAGGGTGTTCCTTTCAAGTGGGACCAAGCTTGTAGTAGTGCCTTTGAAAGTATCAAAACATACTTGATGAAGCCGCCAGATTTGGCAGCCCCGATACCTGGAAAGCCGTTGATACTATACATTTCAGCATAAGAAAGGTCTATTGGAGCGTTGTTGGCCCAAGAAAATAGTGAGGGGAAAGAAAACTCTCTTTACTATTTGAGCAGGATGATGACACCAAACAAGCTGAATTATTCACCAATCGAAAAGTTGTGTTTGGCTCTAGTCTTCTCAATTCAAAAGTTGAAGCACTACTTTCAAGCTCATGTCATTCGCTTGGTTTCTAGAGCAAATCCCATCAAGTTCGTGATGTCAAAACCTGTCCTTAGTGATCACTATCAAGGTGGTACCTCCAGTTTCAACAATTTGAAATTGTGTACATCCCTCAAAAGGCTATAAAAGGACAAGTGTTAGCGGACTTCTTGGCAGATCACCCTATACCTGATGATTGAGAGCTAATTGGCGAACTACCTGATGAAGACGCAATGGTCATTGAAGTTCAACTTCCATGGAAGATGTACTTTGATGGTGCTGGCATAGTATTTGTCACTCCCCAAGGTGAAGTCTTGCCCTACTCTTTCACCTTGACACAACTATGTTCCAACAATGTTGCTGAGTATCAAGCATTAATACTTGGGCATCAAATGGCCATTGATATGAAGCAATTACAAGTCTTTGGTGACTCCCAATTAGTGGTCAATCAACTTTTGGGTAGTTATGAGGTTAGGAAGCCTGAACTACGCCCATATCATGATTACATTAAAAAGTTAATGGGGTGGCTCGGTGATGTGACTATTCAGCATGTGCCAAGGAAAGAAAATAAGAAGGTTGATGTTTTAGTTGCCCTAGCTTCATCATTAGCCCTGCCTGATCAAACGCAAGTTACTGTCTGCCAAAAATGGGTAGTACCACCGCCAAATGAGGCTGAAGGTGAAGAAGATGAACTCAAGCATCTTGTCGTTGTTTCTGAAGTTGAGAAAGAAGAATGGCGACAACCCATTATCGACTACTTATGCTACGAGATACTTCCTCAAAATTCGAGGAGAAGGACTGAAATCCGTCGTCGTGCACCTCGCTTTCTTTACTACAAAGATACTCTATACAGAAGGTCAATCAAGGGAGTACTTTTGCGATGCTTAGGGGAAGAATAAGCACTCTAAGCTTTGCAAGAGGCACATTCTGGGGTATGTGGGTCACACCAGTCAGGATCAAAACTCGATTTCCATATAAAAAGGATGGGGTATTATTGACCGACGATGGAAAAATATTGCTTGGACTACGCTCGAAGATGCAAGGCTTCTCAATTCCATGCGAATTTTATTCATCAACCTCCTGAAGTGTTGCACCCAATTGTTGCATCCTGGCCGTTTGACGCTTGGGGATTGGATGTTGTTGGACCACTGCCAAAGTCCTCTGGTGGGCACCTATACATCTTGGTTGAAACTGACTACTTCTCAAAATGGGCCGAAGTTCTTGCTCTTAAGGAGGTAAAGAAAGAAAATGCTGCAAGTTTCATCCGAGTAAACATAATCTATCGCTTTGACATTCCTCGTTACATAATAATAGATAATGGAAAGCCATTCGATAATAGGTTGATGAAAAAGATTTGTGATCTCTTTGGCTTCAAGAAACGTAAATCTTCAATGTACAATGTTGCCGTAAATGGTCTAGCTGAGGCATTCAACAAAACTCTATGCAACTTGCTAAGAAATTCGTCTCCAAATCCAAACGAGATTGGAATGCCGGATGGAAGAAGCTCTATGGGTGTATAGGACGACCCACCGCACGCCAACACAAGCGACTCCTTATTCACTCGTTTATGGAGTCGAAGTCGTCTTGCTACTTGAGCGTCAAATACCTTCATTACGACTAGCTATTCAAGAAGGGATCACTGATGAAGAAAATGCTCGACTTTGATTAGCAGAGTTGGAGGCTCTTGATGAGAAGAGGTTGGAAACTCAACAGAGTCTTGAATGTTATCAAGCTAGATTGTCTCGTGCCTTCAATAAAAGAGTTCGCCTGAGATCCTTTCAAGTAGGAGATCAAGTCCTTGTCATAAGAAGACCCATTATCACTTCCCATAAACCTGTAGGGAAGTTCACTTCAAAATGGGATGGGCCATATGTCATGCAAGAAGCTTATTCAAGTGGAGCTTACAAGCTGGTTGATGCAGATGGCATGAGAATCGGCCCTATCAATGGCAAGTTTCTGAAGAAGTATTATCCTTGAAATTGTAACGCTCCTTGACGCATGAGCCTAAACTGCATGTTCCTATACCCCTAGCCTGCATGAGTCTAAACTATGTACGGCCCACACAAAAAAAAGTCCGCTAGGTTGAAAACCTCGAAAGAGGCGGCTTAGGCAAATGTTAGGACATAAAAAATAAAAATAAAAAGGAAAAAAAGGCCCGCTAGGTTGAAAACCTCGAAAGAGAAGGCTTAGGCAAAAGTTAGGACATAAAAAAAAATTATACCCATTCTGAACTACGGTATGACTTGATCCTCTTCACTGAGGTACGTAGGCAGCTTAGAGTTTCATTATGAGTTCAGTCGCATAAGTTCAAAAGATACATAATACCACAATCCTAGTCCGAATGAAGTACAATGGAATGTAATTCATCCAATCAGTATGTGAAAATCGAGTTGGGATACCATTCTTCTGTTAAACTTTGGATCCCATTTGATTTAAAGGGGGCAAGCCGATATGGTAAATTGGTGTCTTCAATGAAAGGATTAATATCTTTTAGGAGGTTCTAAGCATTTGCATTGAAGTTCGGGGATCCATTATGCCTTAACGTTTGCCAAACCTTTAAGTTATTTTGGTCTGCCTTCATGACATTTCAAATTTAGTGAGACTTGGACCCAAGATATTTGGTGAGAATGAAGCTATTGAATTTCAGTTTTTTGACAATTAAAAAGGTCTTACAATCTCAATGCTTCCACACCAAGATACAAGTATTTTGGTGAAGTCGTGCTAATTTGGAACTGTCGGCATATCAGGAACCAAAGTTGATTTTGAAATATTATCTGAAACTACCCTTAAGGCATTAAATCTTGAATTTTTGATATGTTATATATTTGGAAGTTAAATTTCCAATATAACAAACAGTTCATGATTTCGACGTTTCTACAACAAGATACAAAAGTTTTGGTAAAGTCGTGCAAATCTGAAACTGTCACCGTGACAGGATTTAGTATTGACTTCAAAATATTATCTGAAATAATACTTAAGACATTAAACCTTGAATTTAGGATATATCATATATTTGAAAGTTAAGTTTTCAATAGATCAAACGGTTTTTTAGTTTCGACGTTCCTACAACCAGATACAAAAGTTTCGGTAAAGTCGTGCAAATCTGAAACCATCATCGTGGCAGAATTTAGTATTAACTTCAAAATATTATCTGAAACTTTACTTAATTCATTAAATCTTGTATTTTGGATATGTTATATATTTAAAATTTAAGTTTCCAATAGATCAAACGGTTCAAGATTTCGGCATTCCTACATCAACATACAAAAGTTTTGGTGAAGTTGTGTAAATCTGAAATCGTCGTCGTGTCAGAATTTAATATTGATTTCGAACCAATATATGATTCTATACTTAAGGAATTAAATTTTAAATTTTTTATATGTCATATATGTGCAAGTTAAGGCTTAAAAAATCAAACAGTTCATGATTTTATCTTTTCTACACCAAGATATGATTTTTTTAGAGAGACTGCGCAAATCTAAAATTTTCGACGTGGTGAAATCTAAAGTTGGTTTCAAAATATTACCTGGGTCGATTCTAAAGGTGTTTGAACCTAAGTTTTGGATATGTTTTAGATATTAAAGTCTAATTTTCAAAAAATTAAATGGTTCGTTATTTGGACTCTCCTACGACAAGATATGAATCTTTCGTTACGAGTGCGTAAAGCTGAAAATTATGCGAACAAGATAAATTTCGGGCAATGTAAAGCAAAAGAGAAGCAATCTTATTTAAGATGAAATAAATATCCACCAGGTCAATCTAACATAAATATAAAGGTAAAGATAATGCTAATAGTTTAATCTAAACAAAACTTGTAGTTGATCAATTCTTGACAGCTAGTCTCCAGGTTCTTCTTCTCCTCCTCCAAATTGGCCGAATCTTCATTAGTCAGCAAATTTACGTTATCATATGAAGAGACCTCAGTCTCGTTAGCTAATACTTTTGCCTGAATCTCTCCAACCTCCTTTCGAGTCGCCTCTATAACACCTTCGAGGTTCTCCTTCTCTTGTTGTAATGTCTGCAACTTCTTCACAACTCTCTTAAGTTTCTTTTCACTAGAGGAAAATTTCTTGACTTTCTCACTTGCTTCAATTTTGAACGACTCGAGACACTCTTTAGCTTTAGAAATCAACTCTAGCTTCTCATCTTCACTCGTCTTATCAATCATATTGGATCGCTTTTGGTCATATGACGCAACAAGCTCAAAAAGAGAATCCAGCAAACTCTCTAATGGAGAAAGATCCAAAATATTCGTCTTCTTCATATCCTCGAAAATCTCAATAATTTGCTCCCTATAAATGAAAGCAATTCTGCACGAGTTTTGGAGAGTCTATTACAAATTTCCTCCCAAAGTCCCAAGATGAATTCCTTTTTGCGATTAAAGACAATGCTCTTTCCTTCAAAAATAGATATTGTTGTATTTTTCATTGATGGAACGCGATTTATCTCATTTGGAGTTTGTCTTTTTAGGGCTTCGTCATGAGGAAGAGATGATGCCTTTGAAGATGACTTCGCTTTAGATGTAGGCCCTCCAATAGATTCATTACTCACTTGCGGCTTATCATGTGGGGATACCACCGGGTGCCCAATGACATTTAACTGCATAAGAAAAATGCAAAGAGAGTGAATATTTTCTATTTGGTCAATTAAAAAATTAAAAAGAAAGGGAAAGGTGATTGTATTTTTACCTCCTTCTTACAAGCTGTATGTGTTCTTGAGGGACTATCAACACTTGGAACCTCTACGATCTCTACTGGGTTAGGTCATTTCCTTTTCCAAATTTGATCTTCATTAGTACTCTGGCTTGTATCTTGAGGAACTTGCGTGCTAAATGGAAGAACTGGAGGGTGCTTCTCTATATCCATTGAAGTATACACCACCTCTTTTAAAACTGTCTTTGAGAATTTAAGCTTCCTTTTCTTATATTGTGTAACTACTTTTGGGATTGAAGTGGGTGGCTCTTTAACTTTTGGGAGCGTTTTTCCAACACCTTGATCTTCACCTCCCAAAGGAGTAGTATACTTCAGCCCAACATTGTCTACCAAAGCTTGTAAATTATTCTCGAGAAACTTCCCATGCGCTTTCTCCCACCAAGACATGTAACTGGTGGAGAAAGGCTTCTCCACAGGATCCTCTGTTGGGGGAAAAACCGCGCGTGACATAGACCGATATTGTCACGACCCGATTTTGGGGTCGTGATGGCGCCTGTCGTGGAACCAGGCAAGCCGCCCCTTTGTTTCTAAGCTAAATTCAATTTCCAGTAAAAATATAATTTTAACGAAATTATTGATAATACTAAGAGTCTGAATTAAAAAAACAATATTTGAAACAAAAATTATAATTTTCAACCCCGGATCCGGTGTCACTCAGTCATGAGTTACTATAACATAAAGCAAAGAAAATGAGAAATGGAAAACATTGTCTCAAAATAAAGAACAACAGGTAGAAAAAGAAAGAGAAGGCGAGGTCGCGATCGCTAGCTGCTACCTCGACAACTCCAATGAAAACTCTGACAACTACTCAATATCTACTGCCGGGTCCCAGTGTACCTGGGTCTGCACAAAAGGTGCAGGGGGTAACGTGAGTACACCAAATCAGAAGTAACGAACCCAAACTATAGGCTGAGAGGTAGTGACAGACTAAACCTCAATAATTAAATCATCAACGTACAAATTTTAGGCATGTTCACAGTTTATCAGAAAATAACAACAGAATATACTAGATATACCTCCATATGTTTTACATGCCAACATGTCACAGTGTGAAAATGCACATAGTGCTCACAACTCTCCCACAGAGAGTCCATTCAGTACTATATATGGCTCTCAGGCCCAGGGAAGTTCCATTCCGGAATATGCATAAACACCGGTGACCGTAGTTACTCTGTACTGAGGAAAAAGTCCAGTCCAGCCCCCACAAAGAAGATCCATCTCCGGAATACACACTCGGACAATATCCATATCCAGGGAAGATCCATCCCTCACATAACATCAGCTTCGGACAAGATCCATGCCCAGGGAAGATCCATCCCTCATCATCAATGCGTTCACTAGGGGTGTAAAGACTCCGGAGGGGCCCTAATGGCCCAAGCGCCATATCAAGTCAACGAAAGCATGATTTAATATCGCTGCAGTGTGCAGTACGATCTCATAACTATTTCAATAACAGGATCTCAGCCTCACCCAGTCATTACTCTTCAGTCTCACTCACATGGATCACAGATGCCTCCATTAGACGGACACAATCATAAGTATGCATATAATTAACAATACTGAGATTGAGATATGAAGTGGTATGCTATAACAGGACTGCCTATATGGAATCAAATAATCACAAAATGAGACAGTAATATACGATCACTCGGGTCTCAGCATTTTCGGCATGAAGCCTAGCATTTATATTTAACACGATTTCTAACAGGTTCACAATTACCACATTAACAGAAGCACATATATCATCACGGAATAATCACTAAGCGGTGCCATGGGATAAGCCAGGCCACAAATACTTAGTGCACGCCCACACTCCCGTCACGTGGCATGTGCGTCACCTCAATTATAGTCATAAATCATTTAGCTCGGGGTTTTGAACCCTCAGAACCAAGTTTGGAAACGTTACATACCTCAAAATCGGCTAAAATACTATTCCGCAATGCCTTTGCCTATAAATACAACCTATGAGTGCTCCAAATATACCAAGTTCAGATTTTTATCATCAAATTATGCTGAAGGAATGAATTCCAATTGAAAAGTACCAAATTTAGCTCAAAACCCGAAATTAGTCAAAACCCGACCCCCGGGGCCCGTATCTCGGAACCCGACAAATTTTATACCAAAATGTTCTTCATCATCTCATGAGTCCGTACATATCAAGAACGCTAAAATCGGAGTTCGTTTGACCCCTAAAATCGACCCCTTAAGGTCTCAAAATCTCAAGCCCTAACCCCACCTTTTCCCTACTGATTTTCATAATTAAACACTGATATAAGGTCTCTAATCACATATAATTGAGTTATTAAGTCCAAAAACCTTACCTCAATGATGAACCAGTGTTTCCCTCTTCAAAATCCCTCAAAAACCTCGGAACCCGTACAACAATGGTGAAAAGAGGGTTAAAAATCGCGAAGGCAGGTTTTTATACTTTCTGAACAGTGGTTCCGCACCTGCGGCCACTTAAGCGCACCTGCGGACCTGCCCCTGCGGTCCCAGGTCCGCACCTGCGACTTCCTCTCCGCACCTGCGACTTCGCGGGTGCGATCCTTCTCATGCACCTGGCATCCTCTACTGAGCCTCCCAAAATTCGCACCTGCGGAGCTTTACTCGCTCTTGCGGGCCCGCACCTGCGGTCACACTTTCGCAGGTGCGGTTACACCAGCACTAGCAGTTGAAGCTGCATTTTACCAACTTTAAAACTTTCGCTAATCACCCGAAATCAATCCCGAGCCCCTCAGGACCCTAACCAATTATACCAACATATTATATATGATCATTCAAACCTATTTGCACTCCCGAAACACTAAAAATAACTTCAAAACACCAAAATCACATCAAATTCAAGCCTAAGAACTTTGAAATTTCTAAAATCCTCCAACGATGCCGAAACTATCCAAAACAACTCCGATTGACCTGAAATTTTGCAGATATATCCAAAATGACATTACGAACATGTTCCAACTTTTGGAATTCTATTCCGACCCTGATAGACTATTTTCCACTGCCGACCGGAAATCACCAAAAACTAACTTTCGCCAATTCAAGCATAATTCTACACCGGTCCTCACAAAAATATTTTGAACACACTCCTAAGTCCCAAATTACCTAACGAAGCTATCTGAGCCATAAAATCCGCATTCCGAGGTCGTTTACCAATAAGTCAACTCTCAGTTGACTTTTCTAACTTCAAAGCTATTTTTAAAGACTAAGCGACTAAACTCTCACTACAACCATTCCGATTTCAAGCCTACCAACTCTAACACATCAATAACAGTATAACCAACCTATGACAAGTCAATAACAGTAATTTTTAATGCAAGTTCTACGTAACGACCGACCGGGTCGTTACATTCTCCCCCACTTAAACATACGTTCGTCCTCGAACGTGCCTAGAGTTGTTCCAAACACCACCAAAATTGTTGTGTAACCTACCATGCACATATTCGGAGGTGATCCCACGTCACTCTACCCCATATAGGTCTAATACCACAACAAAATTGAAATTTCAAAATCCAATCTTGACCCATAAACCTTAGAACTACATTTTCACTTCTGAATCAATTTACAATATCAAAATCCCACAACTATAAACTGAATAAGTCTAGGCATACTGTAACAAGCCATATACNTCCTCACAAAAATATTTTGAACACACTCCTAAGTCCCAAATTACCTAACGAAGCTATCTGAGCCATAAAATCCGCATTCCGAGGTCGTTTACCAATAAGTCAACTCTCAGTTGACTTTTCTAACTTCAAAGCTATTTTTAAAGACTAAGCGACTAAACTCTCACTACAACCATTCTGATTTCAAGCCTACCAACTCGAACACATCAATAACAGTATAAACAACCTATGACAAGTCAATAACAGTAATTATAATGCAAGTTCTACGTAATGACCGACCGGGTCGTTACATTCTCCCCCACTTAAACATACGTTCGTCCTCGAACGTGCCTAGAGTTGTTCCAAACACCACCAAAATTGTTGTGTAACCTACCATGCACATATTCGGAGGTGATCCCACGTCACTCTACCCCATATAGGTCTAATACCACAACAAAATTGAAATTTCAAAATCCAATCTTGACCCATAAACCTTAGAACTACATTTTCACTTCTGAATCAATTTACAATATCAAAATCCCACAACTATAAACTGAATAAGTCTAGGCATACTGTAACAAGCCATATACGAACCCCAGATGAAATCACATATTACACCGCATGACTCAAACACCCATCGCGATAACTCCTAATCACAATAGCTACTCAGAGCAACCCAATACCGGTACATAACCTCTCAAGAAATGGCTCGCTCTTACACTTTCATATATTGCCGATGATAACAGAAACACTTAGAAACTAACACCATTGGTCCGATCAGTCATACATGAAGCTCCCCCTTCCCAAACAGGAGTTATAGCAAATTTCTAAGCCGACTCTCGATATTATCCTTCCAACTATGTTGTAGACAATTCTGACAATATTCATTCTAGGTCCAATGACCTCTTCTGACATGACACATCAATACAATTCGAAGCCATAACCTGTGCAACTCGTACACTTAACAACAACATCCCAACGTAATCAAATTATATAAAAGACTCACACGAGAGGACTATCCTGCCATTAACAATTACCCTCACAACATCATGCTAAAAGCCTGGCACACATCGTAAAAATCAAAACACACGAACCCAATACCAAATGTCATACCCTTACGTAACTCCGCTACACTGAGTGATCCCAATGAAATGCTAGTCCACATGAAATACTTCAAACCACTAGTAGATATCATTTACTTAGTCATTTGAAACTGACAATGCCGCCTAAGAATTTTTGACCTTCCTTCCAGAACTGAACCATGAATTCACACATGCAGATCTCGACTCTACACAACATACCGCATACACCATGCCATCCTATGATAAATATGGAAACTTCATAACCCCTTTCGAGCCACAAGCAACTACGTACCCAACTAGCCAACAACTTACATTTGATCTCATCTAGAAGAAAAATCACTATACCTCTCATGCTCTTCACGCCAGTAGAAAATACACATCTCTAACCGTGGTAAAAACCATCAGGAACTATTTGAATCTCACTTGTACAACACCCAACCGTCAGAACTGAATCCTTCTAACTCAACCACGCTACGCAGGTCACCAAAACCCAAGAGCATTGCTAGGAAACACATGTAGAAAACTCATTACCTCATAAGCACCCAAAGAACTAATCGTATCCCTTACCGCACCAACACCCAAGGGAGTAACCCACACCCTCTAGGAAACCAAGCAAACTCCTACTTTACGCACACTACTTCCTTTACAAATAACAACTCAATCCTGCAATGAGACTCATATCCCCATAGAGTATAATACAACCTGTATCCAGAATTTTTTTCCATTACTCGAGTCATTCTCAACTCCACCTCTGCAGGTCATAACTGATCCACCAGTATACCCTAAAATGAAACCAATACAACACATCATCGGGAAACCAAATAATCATTAACAGACTCCCCCCTTGGCTCAAAGCCATAAATCAAAACAAACAGTAACTCACAATGCTCATACGCTATCACTGCCACAATACCGCAGTGGGATTCAACTAAATCCTTCATAAGCTCATATATAACTCAAACCATTAAACATCCCAAATCATCTCCAACCTCGCATTCACCATTGCAATAGCGTGTCAACTCCCACAAGTGATCTAAACTCAAATTGCAACATATATCAATTACTAGTAAAAGAGAACTTGCTACAAAACAACATAAGAGGTCTTCCCATACACTCACGACTCGAGGCCATATGCCAACAACAGACAGAATTCAAACACTCAACGCCCTCGCTACATATCCAGCCACTCCCTTCTTGTCACAATCAAGCAATATAAACACATCTCACTCTCAAATCACACTCTCCACATGGTCATCTAGTCACCAAGTCTCGTCAATAGGACACCAACAGACATATAAGTCCCCAATACATATGCTCACACAAATGAAATCTCGGCACTCAAGCCACAAACAAAAATCCGGCCTCAAGTCCGTACTGGACCTAAACATGCTAAAATCACATCCCATTCATAGAAGTCACAAGCCATCGGTGCACGACTAATGCCGAGCGCTCACGTGCGCATTTGAATACATGAAAGGAGTTCAAAAAATTACGCTTAAGGTTGAATCAATGGATTCACACGACAAGAGTTCGAGAATGTGAAATTTTCCTAAAGGTTTTGCAGCCTCTCGAAGATAAGTACAGACGTCTCTGTACCGACCCGCAAGACTCTACCAAACCTGCTCATGACTGGTGAGACCTATCTAACCTAGCACTCTGATACCATCTTGTCATGACCCGATTTCGGGGTCGTGATGGCGCATATCGTGGAACCAGGCAACCACTTTGTTTCTAAGCTAAATTCAATTTTCAGTAAAAATACAATTTTAACGAAATTATTGATAATACTAAGAGTCAGAAGTAAACAATAATAATATTTGAAACAAAAATTACAATTTCCAACCCCGGATTCGGTGTCACTCAGTCATGAGCTACTATAACATAAAGTAAATAAAAGGAGAAATGGACAACATTATCTCAAAATAAATAACAACGGGTAGAATAATAAAGAGAAGGCGAGGTCGCGATCGCCAACTGCTACCTCGACAACTCCAATGAAAACTCTGACAGCTGCTCAATATCCACTACCGGGTCCCAATGTACCTTGGTCTGCACACAAGGTGCATGGGGTAACGTGAGTACACCAACTCAGAAGTAACGAACCCAAACTATGGGCTGAGAGGTAGTGACGGACTAAGCCTCACCCAGTCATTACTCTTCAGTCTCACTCACATGGATCACAGATGCCTCCATCAGACGGACACAATCATAAGTATGCATATAATTAACAATACTGAGATTGAGATATGAAGTGGTATGCTATAACATGACTGAGTATATGGAATCAAATAATCACAAAATGAGACAGTAATATACGACCACTCGGGTCTCAGCATTTTCGGCATGAAGCCTAGCATTTATACTTAACATGATTTCTAACAGGTTCACAATTACCACATTAACAGAAGCACATATATCATCAGGGAATAATCACTAAGTGGTGCCATGGGATAAGACAGGACACAAATACTCGGTGCACGCCCGCACGTCCGTCACTTGGCATGTGCGTCACCTCAATTATAGTCATAAATCGTTTAGCTCGGGGTTTCAAACCCTCAGAACCAAGTTTGGAAACGTTACTTACCTCAAAACCGGCTAAAATACTATTCCGCAGTGCCTTTGCCTCTAAATACAACCTATGAGTGCTCCAAATATACCAAGTTCAGATTTTTATCATCAAATTATGCTAAAGGAATGAATTGCAATTGAAAAGTACCAAATTTAGCTCAAAACCCGACGCCCGGTTCCCGTATCTCAGAACCCAACAAATTTTATACCAAAATGTTCTTCATCATCTCATGAGTCCGTACATATCAAGAACGCTAAAATCGGAGTTCGTTTGACCCCTCAAATCGACCCCTTAAGGTCTCAAAATCTCAAGCCCTAACCCCACCTTTTTCCTACTGATTTTTATAATTAAACACTGATATAATGTCTCCAATCACATATAATTGAGTTATTAAGTCCAAAAACCTTACCTCAATGATGAACTAGCATTTCCCTCTTCAAAACCCCTCAAAAACCTCGGAACCCGTACAACAATGGTGAAAAGAGGGTTAAAAATCGCGAAGGCTTTTTTTTTTACTTTCTGAACAGTGGTTCCGCACCTGCGGTCACTTAAGCGCACCTGCGGACCCGCCCCTGCGGTCCCAGGTCCGCACATGCGACTTCCTACTCGCACCTGCGACTTCGCAGGTGCGATCCTTCTCATGCACCTGGCATCCTCTACTGAGCCTCCCAAAATCCGGATCTGCGGAGCTTTGCTCGCTCTTGCGGGCCCCCACCTGCGGTCACACTTTCGCAGGTGCGATTACACCAACAGCTGAAGCTGAAGCTGCATTTTACCAACTTTAAAACTTTCGTTATTCACCCAAAATCAATCCTGAGCCCCTCGAGACCCTAACCAATTATACCAACATATCATATATGATCATTCAAACTTAGTTGCACTTCCGAAACACTAAAAATAACTTCAAAACACCAAAATCACATCAAATTCAAGCCTAAGAACTTTGAAATTTCTAAAATCCTCCAACGATGCCAAAAATATACAAAACAACTTCGATTGACCTGAAATTTTGCAGACATATCCAAAATGACATTACGAACCTGTTCCAACTTCCGGAATTCCATTCCGACCCTGATAGCCTATTTTCCCCTGCTGACCAGAAATCACCAAAAACTAACTTTCACAAATTCAAGTCTAATTCTATATCGGTCCTCACAAAAATATTTTGAACACACTCCTAAGTCCCAAATCACCTAATGAAGCTATCTGAGCCATAAAATCCGCATTCCGAGGTCATTTACCAATAAGTCAACTCTCAATTGACTTTTCCAACTTTAAGGTTATTTTTAAAGACTAAGCGACTAAACTCTCACTACAACCATTCCGATTTCAAGCCTACCAACTCTAACACATCAATAACAGTATAATCAACCTATGACAAGTCAATAACAATAATTATAATGCAGGTTCTACATAACGACCGACCGGGTCGTTACAAATATAGTGTGTAAATCCTCCAAAATTTGAGTCCTTCATCTAGAGAGGCGTTACGGATATCATTCTCCAAAAAACCCGGGATGTTCTGGTAAAACCCAAATTGACGACCAAACTGATGCGGGCTATATGGCTCGATGATGAATGAGTTACCACACCTCAAAGGGAGGTAATATAAACGTAAGCTCATGAAGTAATTTAACTCCAACTCTTGAGGGGTATCGTTATCCACATAATAATAAGGACAAGAATTGGTTAACATTGTTGGTGTCCAAACTATATCCTCACTGGTGTGGATGCGTTTTCTTGCATCATTCTCGTCAAAGTATCTCGCAGCTCCCTCTCCTGAGTATGCTACCATCAAAGGGACAAACGGACCCTTAGCAAGTGGATAATGAGTTTTGAAGTAATGTGTAAGCCAACCGTAAACATAATGAATGGAAAAACAAACTTTGACCTGATCAAGTTGGGAAGAACATGAAATCTTATTCAAACCATGATAAATACTCGCCAAAACTGGGACCACAAGGCTAATATTTCGCCCGTCTGCCATCGTGCTTGCCATCTTAAAAGTCTCAGGACGAATGAAGTTTTCCTCCTTGGGAAACACAAAAGCACATAGCCAGATTGATAAGAATGTTGCTACATAAATTTCATCTTTCTTGTCAGCCCACACCCTAAGCTTGGAGAATATAACTTCTTGATCACTCGACCACCTCGTTGTCTCGGGAATAACTCCGATAGGATTATGTGTTTACTTTAGGCGCGCAAATTTCTTTTCCTTTCCCAGTGGGGCAGGTTTATATATTAAAGTTCTGTTATACCAAAAATTTGTCCACTTACTGAAGGAGACCTTTTGGCTAGCACCCGTACCTTCCTTAAGATGATGAAAGACAACAAATAAATACTCGCAAGATCGAGGGATAAATCTTATTTGTTTTTTGTCCAAACCAATAAGTTCTCTTATCTCATGTACCACTTTTTCATACGGAGAACCCACAATGGGCAGACCACCAAGGCTATGTAAGTCCCAAATAAATATAGATAGTTCTCCAGTTGATGTAAGAAGCGTGTTCGTCTTGGTGCACCAAGCCTCACAAAATGCTTGTAAAATGTTCGAGTTTCGATCATAAGTGAAAGGTGAGGCACAGACAGCATCATAAATCTTTTCTATACTCAGGGTTTGTTGGCTTACACCAAGTACGTCTTCAGCCTATTCCCAATATCCTGGAATATGATGATACTCACCATCGATTGTTGTTGTGTTTCCCCAACGTACTTCGCCTTGAATTATGCAACGTCCTAAGTTCGGAAAGGTGCTAGCAATGTTCACGTGGAGATGGATTGGCGCTTGGAGGGACCACATCTTGGACAATGGATTAGAAGTTGACTTGTGCTCTAATGTCCAGTTTTCTACATAAAGGGAGTTCCTCAAAAAAGGCCACAAGGCTGCATATCGACCAACTTGTGGGGTGTGAACCAAAAGCTTAGTTTGTTCTATGCCATCTTCGGTCTCGATTATGAGATATCTGAGTTTGGAGGAAGGTGAGATATAGTCTCTGAAATTTGCCATCTCTTTGGGCTTCAAAAAAAGAGAGAGAAAAAAAAAGGTCATCAAAATCCAAATCAAAAATATTATAATGAGCATAAAGGTCTGAATGGATGAAATGGAATCTGATAGTTGGGCCGCATTGAGAGTAATCTCTCTGGTAGTCGGGCCGCATTGAGAGTAATCTCTTCGGTAGTCGAGCCACATTGAGAGTAATCTCTCCAGTAGTCGGGCCACATTGAGAGTAATCCCTCCGGTAGTCGGTCCATATTGAGAGTAATCTTTCCAGTAGTTGGATATTTTGAGAGTAATCTCTCCAGTAGTCGGGCCATATTGTGAGTAATCTCTCCGGTAGTCGAGCCGCATTGAAAATAATCTCTCCGATATTCGAGCAAGGATGCGTACCCATCCCCTCACACCCTAAGATTGCCTTCTTCATGCATGGATTATCTCGTTGAACAAGAACAAATCCTTCTCGTTTGACCTATAAAAAAAATAAAGGACCAAAAAAAAGGGATAAAGGAAAACGCAAAAGGAAAAGAGAACTACCTTCAATGGCGCCCTTGCTCTGTAATTGTCAAGATGCACGGAAGATTAATGCTCACAAGTTAAAGAGCATGCATCTATTTATAAAGATAGTAAAGAGTGCAATTGAAAGGTTAATGCCGATATGGGAGAGTGATAATTATCGGTATCCAAAAAGAACTAGGAAATATCTACGGGCGGTGTAAAGTTTCCCTAGCCTATTTAGAGTTGGGCATGCTATTGTCTTGATGCATCCTAACTTAAGCAAATTGATTTACAGTAGGATACGTAAAGGTACGAACCCCGTACTGTGCGATGATTCTCCAAAAAGTGGGATGTGATATCTATGTTAATTAAGAAAGTAATGCAAATGTGTCAATGCCTTGAATGAGATGTAATTTCCATATCTACTACTTGAACTTGACACAATCAGTATTGAAATTTCAAAGTGTAAAGTCCAAGTAGTCCACATACATATTCTTTCATTACTATGGAGGAGGAGTTTAATGTGGTTCTAAAGTCATAATGATTGCTCTAAAAACCAAGTGAAACTAAATTATCTTGGTACATGAAAGTTTAAGAGTAGTCATTAGGTTCAACAACAACTAGATGGTTTTAAGCATTCATATGCATATATATGTGTAAGGTGTCTTATAAATTAGACTTGCTAGTTTCTTGAGGAAGATACCAGCGAAATGCTCACCATGATTATTTTAATAGCCAGCTTGTTGATTTTACTATTACTTCAAGCATGGTCTTCGAATTATGTACCCGACAATCTTTGAAGTAGGGGGCATTTGTAGGCATATAAATTTTATTAAAATTAAATTCATGAAATAATTCGGACTATATTTTTAACTCAAGATATATTGGTCCAAATAAATATATGAGCTAATATAATTGAATTAATTATATAAGTCCAATATATATGGATTAAATAAATAAGTCTTAATCCATTGGTCTAGCCCATTTAATTGGGCTAAAGTGATGCGTCCACTTCATTAAGCCCAAGATGTCATCTTCCTAGAGGCCCAGTTTGATGCCACGTGTCAAATGACGTGGCACACCAAGTCAAGCGGAAGAGCCAATAGGATCGTGCCACGTGTCAAAATGATAAAGCATGCCAAGTCACATTAAAATGTCAATGAAATTGCACCACGTGTGCAAGTGACATGTTCTGGCCAATCAAATACGACAATGTCATACTTTAATTTGATTGGTCGGAAAGAGTTTGTTTTTATCATAACTCTTCCTTCCACAACTATAAATAAGGGTCTTCATAACTCAGAAAAGACACCAGAATATAACAAGAAGCAAGAGAGAGCTCGTGGATCAAACGCCGCAAATTTCTCTACAAGTTTCAAGCTTCAAGCAACCAAGATCAAGTGCAAGCTCAAGAACGAAGAACAATTCAAGTATTCAAGATCAAGAACGAAGTCAAATAAAATACAAGGCGTTCAAGATCAAGGCTACTTGTTCGTGATGAAATTCGTGCAACAATCAAAGTGTTCGCGACGGATAAATCAAATTAAAATTCAAGATCAAGCTCAAAGGCCCTTGAATTTATATTGAAAAGAAGAATCAGATGATTTACAGAGATTGTAACACTCAAATATTTGAAATAAAATACTACGATTGTTGCGATATTTTTCGGTCTTGATTATATTTTCTCGCCACAATTTATTGTCTACAAAAGGTTTGTGTAATAATCTACATATGTGAACAATATTTTCCATTTTATCTTAAGTAAAATGGAAGAAAGAGATGAACTTCAGGAAACATTGTTTTTTCTTTGTTCAATTAATATATTATGTATCTATGTAACTTTTATTCTCCCGCTTTCAGAAATTATATATCTATGCTTTCTCTTTATTTTAAATCTATAAACAACAATGTCTACTTCTATAAAATAATCTGTTAATTTTTCTTTTATTTTTAGTTGCTTTACCTGTTTTTTGTTTTCTTTATTTTTTTATTTATTTCTTTTCTTCCTTGCGTGACCATTCATTTTGCACTATTTCGGACAATAACAAAAAGAATATCTATTAACTATTTCTTTCTTCTTCTCTCATCTTCTTTATAACCATCCTCTGACATTAAAAGTAATGCAAAACTCTTATAAAATCTAAAAGAATTTGCTCATTTCTTGAAAATGTACTCAAATAATTAAACACAAACATCATCAGAAAGGGGAGAGAATTTTCAAGCTTCAATTGCATTGACAAAACCTCTTTAAACAATCGAGATGTTTATCATTTATTAATTTCTTTTTTATTGAAATAGAAAATAACTGATATAAAAAGCTCTAGTGCCTCGATAAACCTGGTTTCAAATCTAAGAAATTTTACTCATTAGAGATCAAAATAGGAAGAAGAGAACAACAGAAATAAAAAATCATAATAATGCACCAAAAATAACATATTAACAAATCACCTAAAAAAAAAAATACAGTTAAATTACAATCACATGTAACCTATATATTGCTCACTTACTTCTAATTTGCAAAAAAAAATCATAGCCAGTGTATCAAAAGTGACAATGTTCTGGGCCAAAAAACAAAATAAAAATAGAAACAAAGAATCCAAAAGGAATTAACCTGTTGCTGGAGGAGGTAGTCCTTAAATGTGTATTAACTATCGCATGACAGATACAGAATTGTTGAAGAGGACTTATAGGTGCCACAGTGACGGATCCAGAATTTAATGATTGTGGGTGCTGACCCGAAAACATAAAACGAAGAAGATAAAACTAAACGAAAAAAGTGAACCCAAAAAGTATTAATACAAGAACAAACGAAGAAGACGAAAATTTGTATTGAAGAGGATGACTAAAAAATCAGTGAGAACGAGTAAGAAAAATAAGAAGCTCTAAGTTAAAACCAAGTAAAAGTAAGTCAAAGTCAGCAAAGTCTATAAAGAAAATACAAAAAAAGGAAAAAGAACTTTGTAATGGTAGAAAAAAGAGGATGTGAGATCTATAATTTCGTGGAGACTCGAACCAAAGCACCCAACTACCATTTTGTTTAATGAGTTATTGAATTTGTATATAGATTTTATAACAAGTTTCTATATAAACATATACCGTTCGCTTCGAGGTTAATGAGCGCTCGAGCATCCGGAATACTACATATAGATCCGCCTCTGGGGTGCCATATATTTATATGTTGTAAGCAGAGGCGGACCTACGTGTAGTTGTGGGGGGTCACGTGCACCCGGTAGGATTGGAGAAACCAATGTATAGAGTATTTCACATAAAACAGGGATCATTAAAATTAATTAATTGTGCTCCCTGGAAACTAATAGCCCTATGGTTGCGCTGGTTTAGTGGCAAGCTCAAGTTTTTTTCCCACGTTCAGACCTGGGATCGAGACCAGCATGAACAATAATATTTTTTTTTTGAACGATAGTTTAGTGCTATATAATTAGTAGTCAACTTGGTTTTATTCTTTTTTGTTTTTTCTCAATTCAAATACTAAATATAGTACTAGTACAAAGAAGATAACTTAGTTCAATTTTCTTTTTTAAATCTCTCCGTCTAATGACCTAAGCCTATTTTCTCTCCATAATTTGTTCTTTAGGTCCTTTATGCAAAATAGTCAAATACTCAATTTAAGATAATTTTTTCTAGACTTTAAAAATTTAATAAAGAGACATAAAAAGATTAAATAAAATAGGAAAGAGGATAAGATATTCCGTCTGCTAGTTTTGTTAGTCAATAATCTTCATCTTTAATTAATTTTTATTATCATTATATTATTAGAAACAAAGACAACCAAAAAGATAACATTTCACAAAAAAGAGGTTAAGTTATAGACATATATTCATGGTACATCACAAGCAAGAAGCCAATCACCTTCTTTATCTTAATAAGAGTCCGTTTCGATTGGCTTAAAAAAAGTGACTTTTGAACATAAATAGCTTTTAAGCCAAAAAACAATAAGTTGGGATTGCCTAGCTTCTTACTTTTGGCTTGTTTTAAGCAGTTTTAAACTTATTTTAAGCACTTAATTTTGGTAAATATTGAAAAGCTAAAAAAAAGCTTAAAAGCTGATTTGACTAGCTTAAAAGCCAATCCAAACGCCCTCTAAATAAGTTTATAAGTATTACAATTTTGTTGACTACTAGAAAAAATAACTAATTCAATATAATTTTCCCCTAAAACAGTATTAGAAAAACTCCAAGAATCCTTCTCCATTCAATGTTCACTTTGGAAAAGTACAAACTCCGTCAAGACTAGCAACATCAATTGTTGATTATGTTTGGACTACTCAACAAACCTTTATTAATCTTAGTTTTACTTGAGTGAGTCTTTTTATATGTTTAAACATTCTTTTGGTGATGAACTCGTAATTGTTAAGTTTTCTAGTAATTAATAGAATTGGCATATTTATGTAAGCAATAATGGTGCCCCGCTACATTCAAATCCTGGATGGTTGTAAGCCTATAGATAAATTACTAATATGATAATCATTGTCATTATTGTCTTAAAGATATGTATTAAAGATGTGTAACAGAATAGTAATAATAGTGGGTGACTAAAGAGTCCCATTGCACTATTGAGTTGTTTGTCTTTTGGATATTATTATAAATTGAAAAATAAGAAAATATGTTAAAATTTTGAGAAAATAACAATTTTGAATTTTGAACGTGTCAATGATTTCTCCTTTTGTGGTGTGGGTTATAACTATTTACACCAAAACGTATTAGGATACGAATTTATTTTGTAACTGATATATGTGAGGATGTTAAATAGGTGAAGCTGTGAAGGGAATTATGAAAAGGCAGTAACTAAAAATTAATGTAGAAACTGAAAAAGAGAATTAAATGGGATGCAATGAATTATTGGAAATACGGCAAAAATCTGAGAAAGTTGTTAAGGAAGGAAAACATAAGGAAAATAACCAAAAAAGGAGAAAAAATATATGTGTATTTCTTGGCCAAGGAGAGATGCCAAGTCACACTTTTCCCCCCTCATTTATATATATATATATAGATAGATAGATAGATAGAGAGATTATCAGCACGCTTCGAACAATATTGCATTAAAAGTTTTGACAAATACATGATTTACTCATTGACTTGGAGGGACCATGGGACTATCGGTCTAAATTTTGAGATTCTTGTGATATGGTGAAGCGTAAGTTATGATCAAATCGAATAATAATCATAATCATGTGATTCCACAAAGTTGTTTGTGGAACAAATCTTATTTTAAAAAGATATAATGATGCCTTTTAGGATGTAACTAATTTTATTGTACGCGCTTTGCACGTGTTTCTTATCTTAACATGTAACTTTTTTGTAAGAAAATTAGATATATTTTTAAATTTTACTTGAATTATAAAATAAAGTGAAAGGTTATGAAATTGATAAATATTATTCCCTTATAGCTAGTTCAATAAAGGAAAAACTTTGTACTTAGAAGTCCTCAATCATTATTTAATATATTCACCTTAATATTTTGTTCTAATTTTATAATTTTATCAGTCCAATTTCACAAGTTATCGTGTTTTCTTTTTAGTTTTAGTAAAATAACATAGTCCTTGAAGATTTAAAACAAAGATTATAAAAGTATTTTTCAAAAACTATTCTCAAGTTCATTCGAGAAGACGTAAATATGGTTAATTTCATTGTACTTTTATAATGATACTTTAAAGATTTTCAAATAAAATAAAGTAAAAAAATTAAATCTTATATCTTCTTAAATTATCTCCCTTCAAAGGTATCAATGTTTCCCAAGTAGTGAGGTTTTAATTGTTGAAATAAGAAAAATTTATGGTTTAAATAACTTTATTGAAACGAGTGTGAAAACAAAAAGCATCACTAAACCATAAAATTTAATAGGGTGAGCAAATTATTTTGAAAAGGTATTGAATTTGATGAGTGTGTATGTACATATTAATTTAAATATTTATATTTATATATATATACATATATATATATATATATATATATATATAAAATCCATTTTAAAGTTCTAAATACTTGTACTTCCTACATAGTTCAAATACGAAAAAAATTAATAAGCAAGCTTTTAATTGATTTTGAAGTCCTAAATATTACTAAAATACTTAAATGATATTTTCTTAAATATAAAATCTATGTTTAAACTTTAAAGGAAAAAAGTTTAATTAATATTTGCTATTGAAGTTTCATGCTTTTATAATATAGATTTAGGCTTATACAATTTGGTATTATTAAATATGCTAGCAAACAAACTTTTTGGGTGCTTAACTAAGCATGGATTAGTTATTTTATATTAATAAAATTATAATTTTATTAATATTATTTCATGTTGAAATAATTTTATTTTAGACGTTATTGTGTTAAGCAATCTTATTTCAAATATATGATTTGATGTCCTCATATTTCAATTTAATTGGAAATCAATTGAAGGCACCATACAAAATCGTTCTCCTCTTGGTTTATAAGTATTGCACCAACGATATAGTCAATTAGTATAATTTATATCAGGTAACACGTTTATCAATTCTAATTCCTAAATAATAGAACTTCTTACCAAGTTTAATAAGGAAAGTAATATTCAAATTTTGGTTGGTCGCAAATCCTAAAATCAGGAGAATAACCTATATTATAATTTTGTCTAATGTGAAAGTTATTTTTAAAAGGTAAAAAAGACGAACAATGTTTCGTGAAGAGTTTCGTGATTTTAATATAGTAAGTATAAGTATAAGTATAGATTTGGTTATTGCTATTTAAATTATTTTTCTAGGTTGAATTTTGACATTAATGAAGCTGTTAGCTATTAAATTTCTCTCTATTTGAACTATGCGGAAAATATTTTTTTTTCTTATTCGGCGTAATTTGAGAACTACTTTTATAGGATTAGTACTCATCATTTCATGACTTATACATAATTTTTAATATAATATTTATTTAATTTAAAAAAAAATTATACTCATAAGAAAATCTCTTTTGTTTTTTGAGTCTAAAACAGAAGTGTAGCATAATTTGTTGGAGCTCTAAACAAGGTCCTAAAGGTGAAAGGTCCAAAACAGCAAAAAGGTTTTCTCCAATCGCGAAAGCCCGAAGAACCCTTTCCTTTCCCCATACAATTAATTTCGTCGAAATTCACCCCTTTTTCCTCTCTGAATCCCTACTATTATATCATATTTTGTTCTATTGAACTTTCGCCGTTTGTATTTTGTGATGTCTCTCTGTTTTCCTTTTTTTCAATTCAACATTGTGATAATCCATTCCATGCATACATGATTTCGCAAAACTTGACAAATTTCTACTTACTTCAATGGGGGGCTTAACGAGTAATCGAAAGCGCGGTGACGATTGTTTCACCTTCAATTACAAAACTCCAGCTTCAAACGTTGACCCTCACATTTCCAAAAAACCTAGGCTTTCTAGGAACCAAACAACTCAAGATCACAGCAAAACATCAACAGCCACAAGGCTTTTCATCAAATACCCATCTTACATCACTCCCATTAAAAGAGAAATTCATGCTCCCTGTAAAAGACCGTCTTCTTCAA
Source organism: Nicotiana paniculata (assembly GCA_005239505.1). Taxonomy (NCBI): domain Eukaryota; kingdom Viridiplantae; phylum Streptophyta; class Magnoliopsida; order Solanales; family Solanaceae; genus Nicotiana; species Nicotiana paniculata. Next base: position 57,256 of record ML337579.1, read on the forward strand.
GATTTAGAGGTGGGTGCCACTCAATAATGGGGAATTTCCTAGTTCAGCAGTTATATAGAGCTAAACGCAGCGCTTTTAAAACCTTCAGGTACTTGAAGGAAAAAGATAAACAAGTGGTATTAAACATTGATGATGATGATGATGATGGGGATTCAAATTTTGAGGAATTGGGAACTGGGGTTGTTCCAAAAACGGGTCTTTTTGACGATTCGGGTCAGAGACTGAAGGAGAGTAATGCAAAAACGGGTCTTGCTAACGGCTCAGGTGGGAGATGGAAGGAGAGTGATGGTATTATTGAAATATTGGATAATTCTGATGATGGTGTTGTTACGGATGTGCAGCTTCAGAATTCTTCAGTTGTAACAGTGTCCGATGACGATGTGAATTTGTTGAAGGTGGAGAATGCAGAAAAGATGATGGATTCATTATCTTTGAGTACTAGCAAGTTTGATGTTTCTTCTTCATCAGCATCCTTTGTTCCTCCGTATAAGAAATTGCTGGATTCAGCTGAGAAAAGAAATGATAATTTAAAGAGCCTGCAGTTTCACATTCAGTATACTGAGAAACTTCTCGAAACATATAAATTGTTGAGGCCTCAAAAGAAAGATGAACAATATGTTAAGGAGGTAATATTGCTGCAGCCTTTTTTTTTTTGGTAATGTTGTTTGCATGCATTCAGGGCTTGTTTCTTTTGCGATATAACAACAGTAATCCAGGCACAAAACACATGCATTATTAATACAGCATTTGTTCAGTTTAAATCTTTGCATTACTAAATAGGCATTACTGAAACAGTGTTAGTGTTTTGTGTAAAACTCTGCATTCCTAGATCCTTGTACATGTTGTCATTGGTATGCATTAGCGCGTATGGCCTTATGTTGTGTATGGTTTAATGACTTGCAGGATGTGATTACAGAACCCTTTGTGCAACTTGATAAGGAGGAAAAGGCTGAAGTTTCTCATGCTTTATCTAATTATAGCAGGTATAACTTATATAAACTTCAATTTTCTTTTCAAAAGGCTCCAACAACAACAAACACAGTATATTCCCACAAGTGGGGTCTGGGGAGGATAGCGCTTACGCAGATCTCACCCCTACCTAGTGAAGGTAGAGAGGCTGTTTCCAATAGACCCTCGGCTTAGATCATTTCAAAAGGCTCCAATTTTCAAAATTAAAATTTCTTCATATGTTTCTCGTGGACTTATTTTTGCAGGAGGAAGGTTTTGGTAACCCATGAAAACTCCAATATAGATATTACTGGAGAGATATTGCAGTGTTTGAGACCTGGGGCATGGTTGAATGATGAGGTATTACTTCATGTCAGTTACTTAGCTTTGGTGGTTATAGAAAATACTGGAATGGAAATGGAGTAAGGGAATGATGAAGTTTTCTTCTTTTGCAGGTCATTAATGTGCATCTTGAGTTGCTAAAAGAGAGAGAGAATAGAGAGCCCAAAAGGTTCTTGAGATGTCATTTCTTTAACACATTCTTTTACAAGAAGGTCCGTGCTTTGCCTTTAAGCTCAAAATTTTTAGTTTCAAAGTTATTCAGTTGCTGGCTAGGTTGCAGTCTATGCTTATCAGCTTTTCTAGGTTTATATCACTTGTCTTCTTTTCATACCATGAATGTTTTTCATGGCAAGGGGTAATCTTATTTTCTTTATCTTTTTCTTTTTTCTTCTCATCTTGCATTTCTTTGAATTGGAGTTTGTTTGGCCAAGTTGTTGAAAGTATCAGCCTAGTATGGATTTACATAAGATGCACACATAAAAGTTACTAACCATGTTTTCACCTATTCTGCTCTTCAATTTACCCGGAGAAGAAAAATTTCACTTTAATCGTGATACCCGAACCTAGATTGGCATGTTTGATAATTAATCGTTTCTGTCCTTAGTTGAAAACTGATTTTTTAATTCTTTCCTTTTCTCTCCTGATGACCCTTGGAATGTACATATTTAGCGCTTTCTTTGTGCTGTCGCTAATATTAACTTCGGAATAATGAAGATGCTCATTTGAATGTACTAACTATTGCTTGCTCCAACATGAAATCTCGCCTGAGTATCAATGGCCATGTTTCCTCTCGTCTCTCTTTAACCTTGCCCTCGATGAGAAGAAAAGTTCATGTTTTCTATTCTTTATCACACACTCCTATCTCTCTTTTATTTTTTTGATAACTGCGGTGTCCGGGCTGCGCGCACCTTAACGAATTCCATCCTCCCACTAGCAATAGGTACCAGGTTACTCTATTCACCAAGGCTTGGACAGATAGGAAGAAATCACATAGTGGTTTTGTCTCCGCAGTGAATAAATCTGCAAGGATCATGATTTGCAATTATTTCATCACCAACTTTTTCTTGCCACAATTTATTAATAAGTATTTGTTAGTTGCTTTGTGGATCTCTGTAGAGAACCTTGTTTGCAATCTGATTAATGTATGCTCTACGAAGAGTGATCTGTTGGTTGACACCGTCTGGTTTTCTCCCTCAAGTTGATCTTGTAATTTTCTTGTTAATAGCCTCTATAAGATGTCTAGCATGTGCCCTGAATTATCCTTTTATTGAATATCATCACATCCTTCTTGCTGGACGAGGTTGCTATGTCAGATATCACCTCCAAAGTGACATATGTGTGTGTAAAATTCTTATATTAAGTTTCCTACAAGGAGAAGGTTATATCTGCTAATTGTTCTTCTGGTCATTTTCTGCAATTTCAGTTAATCAGTGGCAAGGGAGGCTATAACTATCAATCTGTGAAAAGATGGACATCCCAAAGGAAGCTGGGGTACTGCCTCTTTGAATGTGATAAGGTAAGAATTATTATCATTCATTCATACTTCTGTTTTGTTGTCTATTTTCTATTGATTGATATGTCCTAATTTACTTAGATTTTTGTCCCTATCCACCAAAAAGCACATTGGTGTTTAGCTGTCATCAACAAGAAGGATGAAAAGTTCCAGTATCTTGATTCACTTGGAGGAAGAGATAATCACGTACTGAGAGTGCTGGTATGCTTTGCATCTGTTTACCAGGAACTGGTTTTTTTCAAATGAATGCACATGTGACATGTTTTCAAATCTTATCCTATTTACTTTTTCCCTGACTGTACTGTGCCAATGTAGGTTCTATGCAGTTACTGCATACTACTATTATTTCTGTAATTGGAGACTGAGTAGGCATAAACACATTACTACACGCATTAAGCCTTTTTAATAAGGTAGTAGTGATGAGGTCTGGACAACACTGTTATTAAAAAAAGAACAAGTTAGTACTGATGATGATAAAATTTGCTGGTTAATAGTGGATGGAACTAGATTTTATGTTTATGTTGCCTCCTAAGCAGATGGGATTGCGGTTTGTGTTGAATTGCTATTCATGTCCGTTCGGATCACATGATCCAATTTTTTAGGCTTTTGACATGACCAGTTAGATGTAGATAAGGTCATCCTTTTCCCTTGTCACTATTTCGTTTAATTTACTGATTCTTGTTTTACTGTTTCCATTTGTTTTGTTTTCCTTTTGTTTTAATCCTGTCTCAATCTCTTCCTAGTTTTGGATGTAATAGGCTGTCAGTTGTACCTGCGTGTGATCCTATACCTAATTCCTGATGAAATTTGGTAGTGTGGAAGAAGTTTCTTGAAAAGAAAATGAGAGATAGTGAAAAGGGTTGAGGGGTGGGCCCATTATCCACCGGTTTCTGAACCTTGCACCGCTATCTCTTGGGGATTTCATGGTTGTCTAAAAAAACTAAAAAACTAAAATAGAGATAGGCCATAGTTTTTTAAAGAAAACACATTTAGTCTCTAGTGGAATCCTACCATAGTATAGTAGACTAAAATGCAGGGAAGATACTGTAAGTTTCTTACTATGATACCATGGCATTATGCCCTGCTTATTTTTGTAGAAACTAGCAACACTACTTGCAGAAAAACCAAATGAATGAAAAAGAAAAAAAGAAAAACTAAAAACAAGAGCTCCCAACACTGGTTGCTGCAATTTGTTTTTGGGAAAAAAAAGTCTCATGTTTATTGAGGTTTTGTTGTAAATAGAAGGATGTCATGATCTGCGGAAATTGGAAATTAAATGTGCAGACTAGATACTTCATTGACGAGGTGAAGGACAAGAATGGGAAAGATATTGATGTTAGCTCGTGGAAGCAAGAATTTGTTGTGGACCTCCCAAAGCAAGAGAATGGGTGCGTAATACCTGAATCTTCTTTTTATTGATTAAAGGCATGGTACTTTAATCTTATTGGTCTAACAGTTTCTTTCGACATGTTGGAGGTTCATTTATATATATTATTCTTCCTATGCGCTTATCCAAAATAAAAGAACAAATCTTTCTATGCAAAGTGCAACCTCATTAGTTAATTGGGCTTCGTTTGAGTTTACTCAAGCATTTTCATAAAACTTAATTATGTTTTCATTTTTGAAATATAAATGACAAACAATTCCTGTAGTTTAACCCTGAATTTGCGTTTCCTTTTCTATGGCTTGTTGTCTTTAAGTATATGAGGAGATCAGTTTTTTCTTGGGACCTCGCCAAAATTGCTTGTTAAGTTGACTTTCTACTGATAGCTGTATTTTTTATGTCTCTTTTAAAGTCGTGAATAGTTCTCATTCTGCTAATTCTTTGCGAACCATTTATCCCATGTAAACATAGTAATCATGTACATTTAAGGAAGTCTAAATACATAGGCGGCCTCTTAAACTTGCCAAAGAGTTTCATTTGGACACTTTAATTAAAGGTGTTACCTATTGAACACCCGACTTATTGAAAATGCGCTTATTGAACACATTTTTGGCAGTCAACCAAAATACTTAAACCCACGAGTTTCACACATTTGACATAAAAAATGTAACCAATATGAAAGAGACATGTTGGAAAAAGGAGCGATGTGTCGACTGAGTCCCATTCTACCCCATCCCCTTCTGTTCTCATTCTATCCCACCGTCAATTTCTTCTCCCCGTCTCTCTCTCTCCAGACACTCCTATTGCTCATCTTCTCTGATCCTTCAATACCTTTTTCCTTTTCACATTTGTAGTTGGAAAACCATAAGCTTCCTCGGAGGAGGGTCATCAGAAGTTGGTAGGAAAAAAATAAGTGAAAAAAGGTTTTCATAAAAAATAAGTGAAAAAAAGTTAGAAGAACTTGACCGGAAAAATTCAACTCACAGGCAAAATCTCTTTCCGACGAGAACCTTTAGGATTTTGTTGTTTCTTTTATTGGGTTTGATGACATGAAAGATTGTGAGTACTCAGAGGTGGGCACGATTTTATGGTTCTTTGGACGAAATGGGGACAGCTATTCTTCATTAGTTCTACTTTTGTTTTGCCCTTTATGGACATTTGTTGGCCTTGCAAGGCAGCTAACTTTTGAGCTAATTGAATATAGTTTCTTTCAGCACTTCCTTTTCTCTATCTACATAGATGAGCCAGGCGTTTTAATTCTATAGCCCAGACTTGAGAACTATGAGATGATGACCCGAAAAAATTTGCAAAAAAATCTTTTATCTGTGCAGTGTGCAGACTCAATTTTATCATCTATAGATCTCGCATGTAGATTGAGTTTCGGCCATATTTCCGGCTAGAAAACTCTTTCTATTTCTGGTCAAAATTGTCTCTCCATATTTAGATTGTGATAATTTTTTGCATCTATTCAAAAGCTCATTTGAAGCCGACGGGGGATAATATTGTGGAGGTGGTGCGGCAGTAGGAGGATGGAGTTGCAGCGGGAGAGTTGAGAGGTTGATTTTGTGTGGAAACATGAAATATCATCTGTTCACACACTCAATTTTGGGTGTGAAAGAAGCACTATGCCATGTCAGCACTACGTGTTTAATGGGCACATTTTCAATATAGGTCAGGTGTTCAATAGGTCACACCTTTAGTTAAGGTGTCTAAATAAAAAAATTTGGCTAGTTCGAAGGTCCGTCTATGTATTCAGCCTTTATGTAAAGATGGTCCTACTTCTATTTCAATAACATGTTATTTATGGCAGATTGGTTATATTTTAATGCTATTAAGTTAACTTCCTATTGACAGCCAGTAGCCGTATCTGTAATGTCTCTTTAAAGTCATGAATAGTTCTCGTTCTGCTAATACTTTCCGACCCCTTTATCCCATGTAAGCATCACAATGATGCTCGTCTAAGTAAAGATGGTCATTGTAATGCTACAGAATAACATGTTATTTAGGGCAGAATGATTTTAGTTTTAATGGTATAAGTTGGTTTATGCCCGCTTTAGATGAAACTTACCATTTCTAAAGTATGCATAGTTTTTTTAATAAGGTAAAGGTAAAGTCCAAAGTATCCTCCTTAAAAATGTTTTATAATGAACCACCAAAGAAAAGGAAAATAAGGAGTGGAGCAGGCCTTTGGGGCTTTGGTATATAGCTTTAGCCTTTACATAAAGCATATCTTCCACGGTGAGTGTTCTTTCTGATGTGTGTCTATCAGCAAAGCTAGGGAAGGGAGAGGCTACGCTCGAAGGGGAATGAGGGTGGACCTGAAACTTCCTCTCTCTCTCTCTAATATAAAATATCTATAAATTTATTTAACTCTATGTTTTTTTGTTAAAAACACTAATTTTAGAGGGCATGGATGAGAATTTAACTTTTTGTGCTTTTAATGTTCTGATAGCAGAGGCTAACGGAAGGAGAAAGCGATCTAATGAAACATCAAACTAGAGGGGTAGATGTATTAAGTTTTGTTAAACTAGTGTGAAGGTCTAATTAACTGACAATAAATTTTCTACCATGGTTTGCCCAAACTATTTTTCAGCTGGTTCGGGTTACCAGAAATATGAAACAACTTTGCATCTCTATGCTTAATTTATTACTGACTTCTGTTCATTAAGTTTGTTCTCTGGTCATACTGATAAAATATGCACTATGAACAGGTTTGACTGCGGTATGTTCTTGCTCAAGTATGCTGATTTCTACAGCAGAGATATAGGACTCTGTTTTAATCAGGTAAACTGATGTGTGCAATGCTCATGGCAGTTTTGGATGAAATAAGAGAAGTGACAAGGCAAACTGGTTTCTAAGTAGGAAGGGAATATAATATTATCATTATATATACACATACACAAAACACGTTATGTATGTGTACACTCTGTGTGTGTGTATATATGTACACATGTTTTAGAGGGGTTATTATACTAAAATTTGCCACTTTCGGTTTCATGATACAAACGATATGACTTTTGATCTTTCGGTGCTATCTGTGTTAGAATGCGAAAAACTCCTCCGGGAAATGTGTATTGTTCACTGCTTCTCCTCTCTCTTTCCTCTTCCCGGCTCTCCTCTTCCCGTAAAGACCTTCTCTGTTTGTTTCCATGTTTTGGAAGTTGACCCATATCTTGGCCATGAACAACTCCATAGTTTGCCTATTCCTTCCTACATGTTAGTACTTTTTTGGGGTATAAAGAATTCCATCTCTACCATTCGGACGAAGGGGGCTGTCATTTTTTCCTGGAAAGTCTTTGCATCAAGCAGTTAGGATGTCCTAGTTTTTGGAAGCTTAGTTTTCCTACTTTGCTCCATGTTCTACATGATAGAAGTTTTTTTCCCCTTTTGGAACCTGATATCTTTGTTTTTCTAATAATATTTTTAAAGGTATCTGTGGACCTGGAATTGTTACCTTTCTCAACAACAACCAAAAAAAGGATACCTGGGGGCCTGGGTGGGTGGGTTGTGGGGGGTGGGGGGTGGGGGGTGTGACACATTTTCTGCAGGAAAACATGTATGTTGAAACTGTAAACAATCTTGTCCTTTTCTTGTAGGAACACATGCCGTATTTTAGGTTGAGGACGGCCAAAGAGATCTTAAGGTTGAAAGCAGAGTAAAAAGTCCTGAACATGCTTTTGCTGCAATGTTAAATATCCTGTGTCAGCAAAGGATGACTACATAGTTCGTTGGAGTGATTGATGCATTGCTAACAATTCCATGAAGGCCTTGTCTGATTTGTCTATTTGGTATTTTGAGATCCTAGCAAGCTAGTTACTGTCTGATAAAGGCGTGATTTTGTAGGTTGAGGTTGAAAGTGCTTTAGTTTTTTTTCTTCTTTTTCGTCTTTACAGTTCTCACATATAGTATCTGAAATCAACTTTCTTTTGGAGAAACTCAGAAGTTGTAACCATGAGATTCTATCTATTTTCATTAAAGAAATGAAAATTCAAGATTTCATTTGCATGATCTGTTATTTAGGTATGTATAGGCATGTGCAGCAGGCGTTTGGTTTGCATTGTATTTGCTGTGACAATTTTTTTGTCATCTGAAATCAACTGGTGTTAATTTTGTACTTGGCACTCAAGTTTTGGTGTCTACAAGTGTGCTTATTCAGTTGATGTTTTGGTTTAGCCTGTAACTATGTCAAGGGCCAGAACTAGCAAGCTTGCCTTCTTGGTTAGGATGACTTTCTCATTCCAGAGTCACAATAGACGAGTGTGTATATTCTAGGAGTTGTTTGGCATTTCAGAGATTTATATGTTTTGAGAACATACAAATTTTTTTAATACTTTTTATTTGTACATTTGTAACGGTTGCAATATTAATGTATTTACTTTCCTCACGAATGCAAAGATTTCTATTCTTCAGTTTGATCAATTAGTTTTAATCTTTTCGCTAGGAATAATTGACAGACTTCACCATTAGCAGGGAGTGGGTCGGTGAATCACCACACCTACCTGCCACCTATGCTGCTCGGACTCCAAAAATGTGAGTGCGTGCGTGTCGGATCTTCCAAAAGTAGTGTATTTTTTGAGGATCTGGACACGGTACAACAGCAGTTTTGGAGAGTCCACACAACATAATCTGCCACCATAATGCCCTGCTGTTATAAAGGATCATATAGAGCAGTTGAAGTCAAACTGATAAACTAAAGGACTGCTCGTATTGTACATACGGCAGCTAAAATACTGTGAAATGAAACTGGATCTGTCGAAAGTCAAATTTCAAGGGAGGACAAACAGTATGGAACACAAAGTATTCAATTCCATTGTTGTAAGAAACACTTCAAGCTTTTCTTTTCAGTTGCAATAAACATCTAAAATCCCACAAAACCACTAAAAACTTTAGGCAATATAGCACAAGTTGGAATAATACATTCTTGAAAATTTGCAGTAGCATATGCGGATGAGTGTCCAATTTTCAGCCAAGCCCATGTCTGACCACAACCAGTTTACAACTCAAAGTCGCTCCTTCTCCAGACTGCCAAAGTAGCAGGAGCAGCATGGTACAAAAGCAATGTTAAAATATCTGCTGTTTTGTTAGTGCAAGCTCAGAACGAAGATGCCATCAATTTTTTTCTCTTCAACTAAACTAGCTCAATGAAACTTGTGCTTGATGGTTTGTGTACACACAATTTGGGCAAGAGAGGAAAAAGTTATATCTTGAAAGAAACACAAAAAGGACAAGTAAAAACAAGGTAGAAAATGGTGTCACTCTAATTGTAGTGTTCCCTAGTGTGTTATCCTCTTTCTACTGAATATTTCCTGCTCTTCCTGGCAAGGCGAGCCTGGAGGCTGACCAGACCAGACTTGCTGCTTTGCGAGATAGCATAAAGCTCAGTTGTGTCACATAATTGTCGATTAGACTACCAGGTTGATCAACTTCAGCTAACAGTTTCATTTCCTAATAACAAAAGGTAAAATACGTTAATCATCTCAAGCACATACCTAACAACAGTCCCTGTTTTTGTTTTCCCAGGTCTAAACTTTTCTTTTTTTGGATTGGTTTTGTTAATAGGTAACTCAAGAGGGCATAATAAAACATTCATAAAGTATTAACTATCCCCTCTGAAAATATCACCACTAGACAAAGAGAGAAAAGAAAAAGTTAAACGAGAATTTGAAAATATGGACATTCAAGATCATTGTTGAAGAATTTCTAGGTGCGACAAGTAGAAGTAATAAGTGACGACCATCTTCTTTATATGAATTAGTAAAACATAGCACAAAACATGGGAAGTTTGTAGCAAGACTAAGAAAAATGGGCGAGGAAGGATTTTAACATTTTAAGCAAGCACGGAATTCATATAGACATGGGTGTGTTGTTTCACAGCTAAAAGCATCAAAACTCTTAGCTGAATGGGTAATGGAATTACCAAAAGAGATTCACGAATTAAGATGATTCGGGAAAATCATATTGAGTATGCATTTGGCAACTGCTATGCATGTTACATAAATCAAGGAAATGCCTCTTCTTCTAAACAAAATTAAGCAGATGTCAATGGAGAGTTCAGAACAGTTATTCAAGAAGCTCCCCCCCCCCCCCAAAAAAAAAAATAAAAAACAAAAGCGAAGGCAGACTGTAAACTAACCTCCAGTATCTCATTGATATTATCATCACGAGGGGGTGAACTAAGTTCATTTTGTCTTGTTCCTATACTTTTTATGTAGAGATACCTGTACTTTGTTTTTTTGTAACATGACGTTGATTCCGAGCTTGAAACATCTTTTCTTGGCCCATTTCCTGGCCTTTCTGGTTTCTCATCTCTGGTAACTTTCCTCCGAGGTGGAGATACTTTCTGAATGTAAAGCAAAATAAAAGAAAATAAAACATTCAGCTCATACGATAATAGAGATATACCTGTCCGCAAGTGCATGGGTAGGCCAAAGAAGTATTGGGATTGGGGAGAGGTGGTTAGGCACGACATATAGGTGCTTCACCTAACCGAGGACATGACTAGCGATAGGAAGGTGTGGAAGTCGAAGATTAAGGTGGTGAGTTGACAGGTAGTTGTGAGTTTCTCCTCGATTTACCAGTTGTACTAGTAATATCCTTGTTGGTTGAAAGATACTTAATTCTAGTTTGTTATTATATCTGGTACTTAGCAACCATGTCCAGTGTTTTTGAAAATTGCCAATGAAAATTGTTGCTTCCTGATTGTTACTATTTGATGCTATTTTTTCTCTCCTTTTACTAGCAATTGTGCATACTACCCTCCCCAGGCCCTACCTGTTGAATTACACTGGGTATGTTGTTATTATTATTGTGTATATTAATGTATTCAGAGTGTGTTCACATGATCCAGCATTCGTAGAAATGTAGGAAATCATAACAGTTCTTGAGTTGCCAACAAAGGAGTCACGAAGCACCTCAGTAAGTTTGCTCCACGGAATGCAGGGGCGGACCTAGGTTGGTGGTTGAGGGGTCACGTGATCCGTTAGCCTCGGCAAAAATTCTGTATATGCATATTATATATATCTGTACTTATATACAGGATCCCTTAAATATTTTAATGGTGCCCCCAACCACAATCTGGTCATTGTCAAGAGCGCGAATACACTCTTTAAGAGCCAACAAGCTCTTGTTAATTTCTGCTCCCTCAACCCTGGAAAGAAATGAAAATGTAGGTCTCAGTATATCGGCATCAAGGCTTATAGAAGTGCAAGTGATTTCTTCTTCTTTTTTTGGCGCGTGTGTGTGTGGTGGTGGTTGGGGAGAGGGGGTGGGGGGGTGGGGGGTGGGGAAATTCAAACAAGGTTTTGAAACTTTGAGCTTGTTTGACCTTAGAAATAGAACCTAAAAATGTACACGAACAGTCAAGAACTTCATTTCTAGAGTTTGGAATGAAACTGGGATTGAAAAATTGAACGTACACTGTTATGAAATTTTGAATGAAAATTTTAGCAAAAGTACTTTACTGTCTCAGGTCAATACTTAAAGTATCGAACTCCATGGCATCCTTCCTTACTAGCAGCAATGGAATAACACAGAAGTGTTCTTCGTGACATCAACTTTTATTGCTTCCACACATGGAAGGAAATGCCGAGCAGCCAGATGTGCATACCATGAGAACTTACCTTGTTTGTTTATCATTATCAGTCGTGTCCGCGCCTCTCTCACTTCCAGAAAGGTCAACAAAAGAAATCTTTCCGATCACTTTGCCACTCTTAGAATTAATTCGATCATTATTTCGCCTGGAGTCCTTCACCTCATTGTGCTTCTTGACCGCTAGCTGTAATATTGCATGTGATCTTGATGATTCTTCATTTGCACCAGTGGAGCCTGTACTTCTAGCAGCGTTTCCCTTCTCAATATACTCTTTCACAATCTGCACATCTGAAACTTCAAATTCTTGGAGTCCAACAATGCAAACCTGTTGTCGCTCATCTTCCCTCATACAAAGTTTCCTGCATAAAAGAAATGGAGTAATTTGGTAAAACATTGATAAGAGAAACAAAATTGAGACATGAAGCTATTAATTCATGAAAGAAAGTAGGAGAAGATTTCACATTTATCTACAAGTTGGATAAATAAAATAAATGCGATATGTGCACTCGACTGTAACATTATGATCTTAGTTTCTGTTATCTCATATGGTGTGAAAACAAAGTAAGAGATACCACCGCTCTCACGACTCCATATTGTATAACTGAGACCTACTGAAAGGCTCTAAGTTAGAAAACGAAGTGCACAAAAATGAATCTAAAGTTTTCTGATTTGTGTCCCCCACATGGCATCTACTCAATAGTTACAGAAACACTCATACACATATACATATGTACGTGCATTACCCACGCATGTATGTTTTTGATAAGTAAATAGGTGGTGTATTGACATCCACATTAAAGGAGAACAGAAATAGATGTCCTATGTAGGATAAGAATACTAAATTTCTATCACCGAGAAGATCAAACAGTTTTCCACCATATATTTCAAAAAGCTAAGCCACAATTTGAACTTCTGGCTACGATAAATTGGCTGATGCAACAATCCCACAAGATCGTCTGCGGCTCTAAGAGGCAAAGGTTGCATTGTGTACGTCTTACCACTTCCTGTACATAAATAAAGAAACAAAACGAAGATTTGAAGATAACCAACTAAGGAGATTCTCGAGAGTAACCATGGCTGTAACGGAAACCAAACCAACTAGTAATAACAAATATAAATTCAACAGTTATAGGCTTATAGCAACTTCCATTAATAGACGCTCATAAAGAGAAAAACCAATTTATACGAAAATATACAATGTCTTAGGGTCCATCATGTGTCCACTCCTGACAATGGAAGAAGGAAGTGGGAGCTGCAACAGTCCCATAACTGCATATCATACTATGATGCTTTCAATGACCACCCGAATATAGAAATATCAAAGATAGAAAGACAAGAATTATCCCTTCAGTCATTGCCACATTGTTTTCCCTCGCATTGTTTTGTTTTTCAACTGGCAGAAATCCAGTTGCAGCATCTGTGTTTGGCGATGTTTTTTGGTGCTGATTGGTAGGATAATCAAAGTCGCCATCAAAGGCTTTGTTTACTGCCGGCATAAAAGGTGATGGCTCAAATGGTTCAGAAATAACATGCTATAATGAAAATAAAGCAAACATTAGCACTCAACAAATTCCCTCTATACAACAAGAAATGAACTCAGACGTAACTGCAGACACATTTTATGTTCTTCGCTTTCCCGATTAGACCACAATGTACGAATTAGAACAAACGATGATGTGATTCTAAGTAAGAGAGTAATGGCTATATAAGAAAGAAATCAGCAGCATCACAACTGTTGCCCAAGTAAAGGTTAGTTTTGAAAATTGACAAAGGAACTCAGGCATGAACCAGGTCCATCCTCCAGGTCCAGCCCTTGTGTGCATAGAAACAGGCAGATTCGAGCATACAAACCAATATCAGTGTTGTTCTCTTTTACAAGCGATGCACACATACTGAAGTTAAGCACGAATTGAGAGCAAAATAGCAAGGCATTTTGTGAGCAATTCCTGTGAGATTTAAGAGTGCGATCCTGAAGCTACACGAACCAGATTGAAGAACCAGCTCCATAAAGAGTTTTATGTGTCTTTCTTTATTTCTAGTTCTAAGTGCAGTAGGTGTTTTGAGTTGTACCTTTCAACTTTCTTAGAAGCAAATTGTACTAGGTACCTGAGTTGTATTTTTCAAGTTAGAGTTAACTTGACGTAGTCGCAACAGCTTACGTGTTGCTATAAGGGTTAGAGTTAATCCTTAGGCTTGCAAGAGTTTGTAAACTTTGTTGTTGGCTCAGATTTGTAGTGAAGTGTTTGGAGAAAATCCTACTGGGTAGTAGGTCGTGATTTTTTCACCTTTTGAGCCGGGTGTTTTCCACGTAAAATACTTGTGTTCTTTACTTTTTGTATTTATTTTTTCGCAACAGTAATAGTTGGAACACATAGAAGAACCAGGTCCTTCTATAATCGGTGCACGCGAAAAATCGGACACCACACAAATCACCCCCCCTCTTGTGTGGTATTGACGTACAAAACATCAATTGGTATCAGAGCGGATTATCCTTGAATAGGCTAACACCTTAGGAAAAGATCAAGATGAACGCACAACCTGGAAACTGGGAAGGGCAATCCACTGATAGGACACTTTGCAAGTGGCTCATGAAGGAACACTTCAAGTGAAGAGGTCCAGAGGAACACTGCTGTATTCTCAATGTGAGAATTTCACCATGAAGGAAGGGGAAACCATCCAGGAGATGTATACAAGGTTCACCATACTGACAAATGAACTTAAGTCTCTTGGAAGGGTTCTTCTTGAAGAAGACAAAGTTAAGAAGATTTTGACAAGGGTTCTGCCAGTCTCTTGGGAAAGCAAAACCACTGCTATTCAGGAATCAAAGAACATTGCCACTCTTAAGTTGGATGAGCTAATTGGAAATCTCACTGCCTATGAACTTAGAAGGAAAACCATGAAGACGGATTACCAATTGTCACGGGATGAATTTCAACAATCACCGTAAGGACAACTAGCTAGCTAAAATGCTACGGTCTAGTTTCAGTCCAAGTGAAGGATCAGCACAAAAACGTGCTAACAATGGCAATACTTCTTACACAGAAGTGCTGGAAAGAAAATGAATCAAAGGCACACAAAAGGTTTTGGAGGCCAAGGCCAATTTTCAGATTATATTCAAGAGAAAGGAAATTTACAAGTAATGAGATGCCTATTTGCTGTGTTTGCACAAGTATTTATAGGCTTATTTATCCAGACATGGCTGGAATTACAAGAAATGTAAACTAAAGCTGCTGCCAGGCATGGTGTGCAGCAATGATTTCAGTCAGGCATTGCTGGGAAGCAATCATTCTTGCCAGGCATGCTGTAAGGGTGATCATTGCTGGTTTTTTGAATTTTTCTAGCCATGGCAGATTTGAATTTTGGGGCAGCTATGGTGGGAAAACACGGGAAGGATCAGGCGGGTCGGCACACTCTCCCCCACTTGAATTGCGATGACCGCGGCGCCACAGAGATTCAAGTAGTCACGAATCTGATCTTTGTATTGCCAAAGATCTTCATATTTCTCCCATGTTGCTTCTTCGGCCGGCTGTCCCTTCCAATGCACCAGAAATTGGGTGCTCGAATTGGCCCAACCTTTGCCTCGGACCAATTGATGGTCGACAATCTCTTCGATTTTCTTGTTGAGGGCAGAAGGAGGGATGAATATGTGGGCGCGGCTGGACTGCCCTCTTTCAGCGTCTTCCTTGTCTTCGTGATAAGGCTTGAGCTGAGAAGCATGGAAGACGGGATGGATTTTCAAGTGGCCAGGCATGTTCAGCTTGAAGGAGATCTTGCCAACCTTGGCAATAATTTCAAACGGCCCCTCATAGCGTCGGATTAAGTTCTGGTTGACGCCCCTTAATGACTTGAATTGGCGGGGATTGAGCTTGACCATTACCTTGTCCCCAATGCGGTAGTGCACCGGTCGTCGTTTCCGATCAGCAAACTTCTTCATCTTGCGGGCAGCTTTGTTCAAGTAGGATCTGGCCATATCTACTTGTTCTTCCCAAGCCTTTGCCATATGGAATG
Source organism: Nicotiana paniculata (assembly GCA_005239505.1). Classification (NCBI taxonomy): domain Eukaryota; kingdom Viridiplantae; phylum Streptophyta; class Magnoliopsida; order Solanales; family Solanaceae; genus Nicotiana; species Nicotiana paniculata. The sequence continues at coordinate 73,041 of ML337579.1, forward strand.
CCCCTGGGTTCCTTAATTCTGAACTTACTGGCAAGGATTGGGGTGTCTTAGGCTGCTGCCCAGTTGCTAGCTCGAACGGACTCCTCCCCGTGGATTCACTACGCTGCAAATTGTAGGAAAATTGGGCAGTATCAAGCAGTTTTGCCCAATCCCTCTGATTTGCACTTACAAAGTGCCTCAAATATAGCTCAAGGAGGTTTTTGACCCTCTCCGTTTGCCCATCTGTTTGTGGGTGAAAGCTGGTGGAAAAATGTAATTCCGACCCCAACAAACTGAATAATTCTCTCCAGAAAGCTCCGGTGAACCGAGGATCCCGATCGCTGATTATGTGCTTTGGAACGCCCCAATGTTTGACCACGTCCCTGAGAAATAACCGTGCTGCCTCCTTGGCTTTGCAATTTGCGGTGGTGGCAGTGAAAGTTGCATATTTTGAAAACCGATCGACTACCACCATAATGGTGCCAAAGCCCTCTGAGTTCGGCAAGCATGTAATGAAGTCCATGGTGACGCTGTCCCATGGTTTTTCTGCTACGGGTAATGGCTCAAGCAAGCCTCCAGGTACTTTGTGTTCCACCTTGTCTTGTTGGCATACAAGGCACGTTCAGACGTACACCTCAATGTCGTCCCTCATGTGCGGCCAATAATAAGCTGATTCCAACAACGCCAAGGTGCGTTTTTGGCCTTGATGCCCAGCCCAAGCAGTGTCGTGCCCTTCCCTGATCAAGGTGCGCCTAAGGCTCCCCCATTTTGGCACAAAGACTCTCCTGCCGGTGGTATAAAGGATCCCATCTTCTGTCCAGAACTTCTTGGTCTTGCCTTGGGCAGCTAAGTCAAGAAGTTGTTTTGCTACTGGATCGTGCTGCATCCCTTGCTTTATGGCATCCAGAATATCACAAGTGGTGGTACTAACAATGGTTGCTAGCACAGCCTTCCGACTTAGGGCGTCGGCAACAACATTGGCCTTACCGGGTTTGTACTCCAGTGAGTAATCAAATTCTGCTAGGAAATCCTGCCACCGAGCTTGCTTGGGTGACAGCTTCTTCTGAGATTGAAAGTAACTTGTCGCCACATTATCTGTTTTGACAAGAAAGTGAGCTCCCAATAGGTAATGACGCCAGGTTCTAAGGCAGTGAACCACGGCCGTCATCTCCTTCTCCTGGACGGTGTACCGGCGCTCTGCATCATTTAATTTCCTGCTTTCGAACGCTATTGGATGTCCCTCTTGCATAAGGACTCCCCCAATAGCAAAATCTGATGCATCCGTGTGCACCTCAAAGACTTTGGAGAAGTCGGGCAAGGCCAGAACTGGCTCCTCCGTGATGGCAGATTAAAGACCCTCAAAGGCATCTTGGCATAAACCAGTCCACTCCCAAGAGTGGTCCTTCTTTAACAAATTAGTGAGTGGTGCGGCAGTTTTTGAATAGCCAAAAATGAACCGCCGATAATAATTGGCAAGGCCAAGAAAGGACCGTAACTCGGTTACCTTGGTTGGGGCCTCCCAATCTCTGATTGCAGCAACTTTGTTGCTCTCCATGCGAATCTTCCCCTGACTGATGGTATGCCCCAGAAATTGCACGTGGGGCTGGGCAAATGAGCACTTTTCCCTCTTCACGAACAAGTTGTTTTCCCTAAGAACCTGGAAAACTTTGCGTAGGTGGGCAAGATGCTCCTCCATGCAGCTGCTGTATATTACTATGTCATCAAGGTAGATGACGACAAACTGATCCAAGTAAGGATGGAACAGTTTGTTCATCAATGTGCAGAAAGTGGCAGGTGCATTGGTTAAGCCGAACGGTATAACCATCCACTTGAAGGCTCCGTAGCGGGTGACATAAGTGGTCTTTGGCTCGTCCCCTTCGGCTATACGAACCTGATAGTATCCTTTCCGCAAGTCCATCTTGGTGAACACCTTGGCTTGGCCAAGACGATCGAATAAATCTGCAATCAATGGAATAGGATACTTATTCTTTACCGTTACTTTGTTGAGTGTCCGGTAGTCGATGCACAACCTTAAGGATCCGTCTTGCTTCTTTTGGAACAAGACTGGTGCGCCGAATGGGGCCTTTGAGGGCTGAACATGACCTTCTTCCAGCACCTCCTTTAGCTGCCTCCTTAATTCCCCCAATTCTGGAGGTGCCATGCGGTATGGACCCATGGCGGGTGGCTTGGCTCCCGGAACCAGCTCAATTTGGTGATCAACTTCCCTTCGGGGTGGAAACTGTTTGGGAAGTTCCTTCGGCATGATGTCCTTGTTCTCCTCGAGAACCTGCTGTACACATTGAGGCAAGGCTTCATCAGCCTTGTGTTCTTTGATTTCAGTCACAGCAACAAGAAATGTGGCCTCTCCTCGCTTGAAGCCTTTAATAATCTGCATTGCGGACAGTTGTCCCACGACCTGTGGCACACGAATAGTTGGCACCACACAAGGACCCCTCGGATACCAAATATAAATCTGATTTAGCCCTGGGGAAATGATCACGAAGACAAGGAAGACGCCGAAAGAGGACAGTCTAGTCGCGCCCACATATTCATCCCTCCTTCTGCTCTCAACAAGAAAATTGAAGAGATTGTCGACCATCAATTGGTCCGAGGCAAAGGTTGGGCCAATTCGAGCACCCAATTTCTGGTGCATTGGAAGGGACAGCCGGCCGAAGAAGCAACATGGGAGAAATATGAAGATCTTTGGCAATACAAAGATCAGATTCGTGACTACTTGAATCTCTGTGGCGCCGCGGTCGTCGCCAATTCAAGTGGGGGAGAGTGTGCCGACCCGCCTGATCCTTCCCGTGTTTTCCCGCCATAGCTGCCCCAAAATTCAAATCTGCCATGGCTAGACAAATTCAAAAAACCAACAATGATCACCCTTGCAGCATGCCTGGCAGCCCTTGCAACATGCCTGGCCAGAATGATTGCTTCCCAGCATGCCTGACAGCTTTTGCAGCATGCCTGACTGAAATCATTGCTGCACACCATGCCTGGCAGCAGCTTTAGTTTACATTTCTTGTAATTCCAGCCATGTCTGGATAAATAAGCCTATAAATACTTGTACAAACACAGCAAATGGGCATCTCATTACTTGTAAATTTCCCTTCTCTTGAATATAATATGAAAATTGGCCTTGGCCTCCAAAACCTTTTGTGTGCCTTTGATTCATTTTCTTTCAAGCACTTGTGTGTAAGAAGTATTGCCATTGTTAGCACGTTTTTGCGCTGATCCTTCACTTGGACTGAAACTAGACCGTAGCATTTTAGCTAGCTAGTTGTCCTCACGGTGATTGTTGAAATTCATCCCGTGACGCACCCAAGAAGGAAAGGATCCTGGCACTCAGAATCACTGAAGGTGCTGATCTAGAGGAGGATGAAATGACCATGATCACAAAGGACTTCAAGAAGTACCTAAGGAGAGGAAAAGGTCCTTCAAGAAGTGGAAGCTACAACAAACCAAGGGTTCCTGAAAAACAAACCAATGAGGGGGTGTTACAAGTGTAGCAAGACTGATCACCACATCAAAAACTGCCCTCAATGGGAAATTGAATGGAAGAAGGAAAGAGTTGAACGAAGGAACAGGAAGAAGAAACAGGTTCAACCCAAGAAGAACAAAGGATCAACAAAGGCTATGATTGCTGCTTGGAGAGAAAGCTCAGATGAAGGCTCAGATGATGAAGATGGAGATGAACAAGCGCTTATGGCAATTGGAGAATCCGATGAGGAATCTGAGGTAAGTATAATTCATCTCAAAGACAAGATTAAGTTTTTGTCTAACGAAAAGCTATCTGAGTTACTTCTAGATTTCATTGATGAATCTGAGGATATAAACAATGAAAAGAAACAACTGCCTAAGGAGTGTGTGATTTTGAAAGCTAAGTGCAAAAATCTGGAACTTAGGGCTAGTGAAAGTGATAGTATAAATGCTGAGTTAAAGAACCAGGTTCATGAACTTGACACCACTGTTCTAGAGCTAAGATCTGAAAATCTAAAACTGAAATTAGGAACTGGTAAAAAGAAAGCTGATCACACACAACTCACATTAGAAGAAAATCTAGGAAAAATGAAAGACGAGTTGTACAAAAGAAATGAGCAGATAAGAGTCCTTAAGGAGGATCTAAGCAAGGTTAAGCACGAGCTAGACAAAACCTGTAAATGGAATAGGTCCTCCGATGTACTTTCATGGCTGCATGAACACCATAGTAGCAATAAGAGAAGACTTGGCTACGGGACCCCGGCACCTAAGTGGGATCCCAAAAGCAAGTACCTCACATTTCCTGAGTGGTAAGACTGGTCACTATAAAAGTGAATGTAATGCAAAAGAAAAGGCTAGTAAAAAGAATAAAATATTTGTTCAAGGGAAAAGTAGGCTACCAGGATGGGCCAAAAAGAATTTGATTCACCCTTTTGCCTATAGAAAAGGACCTAAACTAGTTTGAGTTCTTAAGACTAACCCCTGATTTTCTTTTGCGGGTCCAAGTGACGGGGAGCAGCCAAATATGATACACGGATAGTGGCTGCTCAAAGCATATGACAGGTAGCAAGAACTAGTTCCTTTCACTTGAGGACCTCAAAGGAGGTAATGTCTCCTTCGGAAATGGGAAGAAAGGTGAGATCATTGGGTTTGGAAAGGTAGGTAAGACTGATTCTCACTCTATTGAGAATGTCTAGTTGATAGATGGCCTAAAATACAGCCTAATCAGTGTATCACAATTGTGTGATAGAGGTAACTTGTTAGCATTCACCACTACAAAATTTTTTGTGATAAATCTTACCATTGACAAGATTGTTTTGCAGGGAAAAGAGTAAACAATATTTACATTGTAGATCTTTTCAAAATTTTTGAAATGGAACTTACTTGCTTAAGTGTGTTGGATAATGATCCCCTCCTTTGGCACAAAAGATTTGGATATGCCAGTCTAGGTCAACTCAACAAACTAGTCTCCAAGGACTTGGTGATAGAACTGCCTAACATTAAGTTCAGGGAAGACAAAGTTTGTGAGGCTTGTGCAAGGGGAAGCAGGTAAGATCCTCTTTCAAAAGCAAGAAAGTGGTAAGTACCACCAGATCGATGGAACTGGTCCATATGGATCTTTGTGGTCCAATGAGAACATTAAGCAGAGATGGTAAGAGATATGTGATGGTGCTTGTTGATGATTACTCTAGATTTACCTGGACACTGTTTCTAATATCTAAAGATGAAGCATTTGACATGTTCACTTCTTTTGTTAGAAAAATTCAGAAACAATTACGAAATCAACTTGCATCAATTAGGTCTGATCATGGCACTGAATTTGAAAATGCTAAATTTGTTGAATTTTGTGATGAGCATGGCATAGATCACAACTTTTCTGCCCCCAGAACTCCACAACAAAATGGAGTGGTTGAAAGAAAGAATATGACACTTGAAGATATGGCTAGGACTATGCTTCTTTCTCGAAAACTACCTCATAGCTTCTGGGCAGAAACTATTAATACTGCATGCTATATCATAAATAGGTGCATGACTAGACCTCTTGTGGAGAAGACTCCCTATGAGTTACTTAAAGGGAGAGAGCCAAATATATCCCATCTTAGGGCATTTGGATGCAAGTGCTTTGTGCACAATAATGGCAAAGACTTCCTAGGTAAGTATGATCCCAGAAGTGATGGGGAAGTATTCTTAGGATATTCTTCACATAGTAAAGCTTATAAGATCTATAACAAAAGAAATATGTGTGTAGAAGAAAGTGTACATGTAATTTTTGATGAAACTAACATTCTTTCTGAGAGACAGGAACATGCAGATGAAGCAATTGGGCTGCTAAGAAATTTAAATGAAATCACAGCCCAGACTGAAGCTGCACCAGAAGAAGGAACATGTTCTTCTACTCAGGGCAACCTGATAGGGGGAACTGAACAAGGAGGAACTGAATCTCAAACCTCGATAGAACCTGTCCATAAACCTGTTCCACAACAACAAATCATTAAAAGAACATCAAGGGGAAACCAGTTGGTTGTGAAATCTTACAAGTATCAAAGTTCTCATCCCATTGAGAATATAATGACTGACCCAACCTCTGGAATCAAAACTAGATTTTTATTAAAGAATCTTTGTGTTTTTTATGCTTTCTTATCTCCTATTCAACCTAGAAATGTTGCTGGGGCTTTGCAGGATGCAGACTGGGTAAATGCAATGCAAGATGAACTCAACCAATTCGAAATGAGTCGAGTTTGGCATCTAGTACCAAGACCCAAGGGCATATCAGTACTTGGCACAAAATGGGACTTCAGAAACAAAAGTCTTAAGTAGAGATCACTTTGAGAGGAACAAGTTAGAATTATAGGGATGATTAAGATCACCTAAAAGGACCAGTTCAAAGTTAAACGAAAAAAATGAAAAAAGTTATTTGAGAAAAAAAAAATTTGGTTAGAAAGTCCGTAAATTTGTATATAATTAGATTAAATCTTACTCAGTCTCATACTTTCAACATATACTCATGTGCCATGTGCTAAAATGACTCATTAATCTCTAATGGTATTTTCTCTGTTTTGGCAAATTTAGACTTACACAAGAGAATTTTAAGTGAAGAACCTGGTTCATCAAGATAAATAGGTATGTTTTCTATACTCTGCATAATTTGAGATAATTATATTTGGATCATGAGCAGAGTCCTAACTAATTCCAAACTCCTTTTGGACTTATCCGTTACAAGTGAAACAGTTCTGTTCAAAAGAGTCTCAACCGAATTGAAGTGCCTAGATTCTAGGGATACACTCCAACGTCTCTTCAAAACTGAATTTCAGTTTGATTAGACTTCTAAGAGTGAAAAGTTGTAGTTACCCCATCAATTATTCCTCTGTATATTGATCAGCTTTAGTGTATTCCTTACTTCATCTCTCTCATGCCGTCAAAAACTCTCATCCTTCTTCCATCTTCGAAACCCAATCTAATTCTCTTCTCTTTCATACCCTAGCCTAGATATGTCGAACACCTCTGAAAATCCTTCATCACCACCATAGGAAACCACTTCCACACCTTCTACGACTCTTTCAACCACACCAATCTCTAAGAAAAGTAGAGCAAAGATGATGGCTCGTAAGATTGTCGCTGAAGGAGAACATATCAAGAAAATAAACAAGCAATTGAAAGCAGGTAGGGAGAAGAATCCCAGAAATCTGAAGATTCATTTAAGTCTGCTACTAAGGGGGAAGAAAGTAGGTATTCCAAAACTGAACAAGTATCTTCTGATTCTAAAGTTACTCCTGAGACAATTTCTGAAGTTGCTGCAAATTTGGAGAATAGATTTGTACTAGTAGGATATATAGCAGGTGTTGAGACTACAGAATCTAGAGAAGTAGGTGGTAAAAATAAAAAGGAAAAAGAAAAAGAAAAAGAAAAAGAGAGCAAGGGTGCTAGGAGTACTGTGAGGGGAAAGGGTACAAGAGTGGCTGATTCTTCACCCACTTCTATTGGTCTAACAAAAGAAACTGGGGCAATGGTTGCTTGTGGAGAGGAATTTACTAAAATAGAAGAGAGTGTGAGCAAAACAAGGGGAAATAGGTCTGGCGAAGCTGCTGAGGGTTTGGTTCAACTTGGGAAAAATATAGATGAACCTGTTCCATCTGAATAGGAAACCCTCACGGACCTACTGATAGGGTTATCAATGGCACCAAAACTCATGTAATTCCCTATGGCTTCATTCTCACAATTGTACTTGCACATTTCAAGGTACATATGAAGAAGTGGGAGATTAGTACAAGCAAGGATCATTTTGGGGTTAATACTCTGCTTGCTTGCAATTATGAAGTCAATGCCACTCCTAAAGAACCTGGTTCATCCAAGAAGGTACCAGTGAATAGCAAGGTCAGAGCCTTGGTGCTAGAAAGTGGGGCTAAGGATGCTGAGATTGAGAGGCTGAAGAAGAGATTGGCAGAGATGGAGACTGAGAGAGATGCTCTCAGAACTGAGCTGGCAGGAGAAAAGGAGAAGAATGATGGCATTGTTCAAGATATGTCAAAACTCCTCCAAGCCAAAAACCAAGCACCCGGACCTTGCCATCCTTAAGCCTCCTAGCCTAGTGTAGATTAACCAGTGATCCAGTTCGGGACTTTTTATTTCTTTTGCTCATGTTTCCAGTATTTTTATTTCTTCTTATGCTTTGTGGTAGAATCTTATCAATCATCAATGAAATTCACTGTCTTTTGCTCTAATTGTTTGTTTATATTTCTTTGATGGTTAAAATTCTTAGCTTGATCTATGATGATTAATCCATGATTGCATTTGAAGTAGCCCCAGTGGCCATGAGTAAGCTTTAAAATCTGGTTATCTCACATTTTTATGCAACTTTTCGATGATGCCAAAAGGGGGAAAATAATTAGGTTGTGCTTTAAACAAGTGTTGTTTAGCTTTGAACAAGTGATGTTTATAACCTAATGTTCCTGGTCCTTGATGATAAGTGATAAAAAGGAAAATGTTTCTAACATTGTGTTGGTGTTGAGCTGAATTGAAACAGGGCCTAAGCTTATGAAAAGCACAGAGTTTGTCATCATCAAAAAGGGGGAATTTGTTGGCCCAAGTAAATGTTAGTTTTGAAGACTGACAAAGTAACTCAGGCATGAACCAGGTCCATCTTCCAGGTCCATCCCTTGTGTGCATAGAAACAGGCAGATTCGAGCATGTGGGATGCACGTGAATGAGATAAGCTTAAATTGGTGTATTTGATATCTCCTGATCGAAAATGTTGCATAATTGATAAGGAGAAGGACTCCTTAATCAAAGAGAACACTATCCAAGATAGGGAAGGAGTTAGAAGTTGAAATCAACTAGAACTCTTCCACCAAGGAAGAGTAGCATCAAAATTCTAGTTAATCTTTATTTACTAACTCTATAAATATCCGTATTGTTCTCTTTTACAAGCGATGTACACATATTGAAGTTAAACACGAATTGAGAGCAAAATAGCAAGGCATTTTGTGAGCAATTCCTGTGAGATTTAAGAGTGCGATCCTGAAGCTACACGAACCGGATTGAAGAACCAGCTCCATAAAGAGTTTTATGTGTCTTTCTTTATTTCTAGTTCTAAGTGCAGTAGGTGTTTTGAGTTGTACCTTTCAGCTTTCTTAAAAGCAAATTGTACTAGGTACCTGAGTTGTATTTTTCAAGTTAGAGTTAACTTGACGTAGTCGCAACAGCTTGTGGCGTGTTGCTATAAGGGTTAGAGTTAATCCTTAGGTTTGCAAGAGTTTGTAAACTTTGTTGTTGGCTCAGAGTTGTAGTGAAGTGTTTGGAGAAAATCCTACTGGGTAGCAGGTCGTGGTCTTTTCACCTTTTGCGCCGGGTGTTTTCCACGTAAAAACTTGTGTTCTTTACTTTTTGTATTTATTTTTCCGCAACAGTAGTAGTTGGAACACATAGAAGAACCATGTTCTTCTATAATCAGTGCACGCAAAAAACCGGACACCACACAAATCACCCCCACTCTTGTGTGGTATTGACGTACAAAACAACAACAACCTTTTTAAATTCTGGAAAGTTTCAATCTTTAACGAGCACAATGGTGACTAACTCCATTGTCATCTTCGATTAAAACTCATTATCCGAGAAGGTAATGAGTTTTTCTGATTGTGACAACGCATGATATCACAACTGGTACGAGACAAGAAATGCTTGGAAATTACTACTTTATCTGAGAAAAAAGCATCAAATTACCTATTTTTATTTGGTATTTCCTGCTCCATCCTCCCTGCATTTTTGAGTTTGACACAGCATTGCTAAATGCATCCAAATGAAACTCTAATTCCATCTCTAGTATAATAATCACAGTGATAGTCAGTACTATATGTAACTATTAGACAGAGAACTCGCCATTTTACTGTTAAGTAGCACCCCGAATAATCGACTGAAAGCTGTAGCAAAACAATCAACTATTTACTTGAAATGAACCCATACTCAGTAACCCTATTATCTATATCCTTCTTCCTTTTTCCTCTCCTTTTTTGGCAAGGGGTGGGGGTGTAAGGGCAGGTAAAGTGGGAATGGTCTCGGAAAAAGTGTGTGTTTAACAGAAGTCCCCAGCTGAACAATGTTTTTTTCTTCTTGATAAGCTTAAACAATATTAATTCTTATAATTGCCAAGGTAGACTATTTTCATACCTCAGATAAGAGCTCTGTATCATCCATAGAATGCAGATCCAAAAGTCCAGCCCCAATGTCTCCTTTGAACTCAGGAGAATTAAAACCATCCAATGCTCCAATACGGCTCGGAAGCAGATTCACCATTAAAGTTGAGAAAGTCTTTGCTTCTCCTCCATAGATTGAGCTCCATATCCCTTTAAACAATTGCCCAAGCTTCACCATTGCTAACAAACTCAATGATAAGCATCCAGACAAACTAAGAATGCCATGATAAGGTTACATGGTCATATTCAAATGAAAGAGAACAAGGAGTGCAAAGGAAAGGATAAATGTCTGTGATAAACTCCTAAATACAGTGTGACTAACAGTAGCTAAACATGGCAAATAAGGCAAATGGTGTTTACAACGATGCACTCCTTCTTGGAGTAAATAAAACAACTAAGAAATTACTTAAACCCTACTGTCCAGGAATGTGGAAAGAAAGTCAATGATTGTATTCTCACTAAACACAGTGGTAGGTAGTGTTTTTTAAGCGAAAAGCATAAAAAAGCAACGTGAATGGGTTTGAAGCGAAAAGCGTGAAGTAAAGCGTACAAGTTACAGGAAATTTTAAAACTACCTTACACATAAATCTAACACTATAATAGTCGAATTAAAATAAAATACTGCTAATTTCAGCATCCAATATACAATTATGCTGATACTTGTAACCCCTCCGAGTTGCGATTCAAAGAACTGGCCTCTTCTCCTTGGGCTTAGTCTAAGTATCATTGTTTGAAGTGATAATGTTGGCTTCACGTTGCTTCATCACTTCAAACTATCAACCGATGGTTTTTAATAACACTATTTGTAGGAGAGGTAAACCAACTAGAAGGACAATTGGGACCAGAGCAGACAGAAGAACAGTAACATCCCTCAGTGCCAAACTCTGTGAATCGTCAATATCCATTTACACCAAAAAGCTAGGATAAAATCAAACTAAGTCTAATATAGCCAATGCTTCACATCTGGTTTCTCAGTTCCTTTTTAAGATTTAAAGTTGAGATTCGAGCAAAATGTACACGTTATTAAAAATTAAGAAAATTTTACCTGCATAAGTAGGTTAGGAAGAAAGCGGTGATCAACACCCGAAGAGGCCAAGGGAGAGGCTAAATGCTGCAAGCCAGCAGACTGAAGCCATCGCACCATGACAGCATCACCCGCATCACCAGCATTGCCTGGGCATGGTTGATCATACACAGCAGTAGCCGCCGCATTCCTCTGCTGAACCTGACCACCCATGTGGCACTGCTGCAATCGCCTTTGAGGAGCCAACTTTAATATCTTCTATTCAATACTTCTACAACACCTCAAAGAAACAAAACCAGAAAAAAAGTAAAACTTCAAAACACTTGAGTCTTTCCAATTACATCCTCTAACCTCCATCCCCCCCCAATCCCCCCCCCACCCC
>ML337579.1:84602-134076 GCA_005239505.1 Nicotiana paniculata
CCCCAAAAAAAAAAAAAAGAAACAACATAATAACTAGTACTACATTTATTCTTAAACTAGTTGGAGTAAGCTGCTAATGATCATCCTTGTCAATTCTGCTCCATTTGGATCATTTCATTTCTAATGTGAAAACCAAAAAATAATAATAATAAAAACTGGTAGATCATTATTCAATAACTAATCTCTGGATACATATAATGCATGTAAAAATCAACAAAACCACAAAAAGTAAGGTTAGGAAATAAAATTAAACACATAGTATCATAAACATTCATAGAAAAATGCAATACCTGCAGAATAAGAACTGAATTTTGGATTGGATTATTCAAAAGTAGATTTGAGAGAAAGTGGATAGAACCTTAGGAAGGAAAAGACTCTAAAGTCTCAGATTGGATTGAGAAAACATGGGATTTTATGATAATGTAAAGGTTTTTTATCTTATAATTTCTCTATATCTCTACCTTTATGAACAGAGAAATTATATCTACTATCTGTTTTGTATAATTATGTATGTAATGTGGTTCTGTTTATAAATATAAAAATTGACTGTTGTTAATGTTTTTCTTTTCTTCAAAAGTATTAAAAACCCAGCCCGGTCTATTGCACGAAGCCTCCTAAATTTGGTGGAGCTTGAATGTGACTAAAATGCCCTTGGATTGGAAAGAAAATAGATATATTTGCATTTTGATTTATTATATTATATAAAGTAAACTTTAAGGGATTATTTGGTACGAAGTATAAGAAGATATAGTACTGATATAGAAATTTAATATCATCTTAATATTTTGTTTGGTTAGCAAACCTGGTATAAGTTATTCCGAGATTAAAATTAGTACTGTGATAACTTATACCTTGTAGACGATGATGTAATTATTAGTGCCGAGAAAACTTATACCTTTTTCTTAAAAATTATGCAATCATTTTTAATACAACATTCTAAACAATGGATAAAAAATAATACCAGGATAACTAATTCCAGCATAACTAATCCCAATATAACTTATCCCAGCATAATTTATCCGGCATAAGCCGTATTCAACCCAAATGACCCTAAGGTGAAAATCGATTTTAAAATGAGATTCTGATGAGATTTAAAAACAAGATTTTGATTTTCAAAGTTTATATCTTAACCTATTAACTATTGTATCATAGCGTGTTGAAATATCATAAACGATGCTTAAATAAAGGTAATTTATTTCGTCAATAATATAGTTTTTAATATCATAGCATTTTTTGTTATAAGTGAATATGATGATATATATATGTGTCTAATTATACGTAAAGAAAGGCTGCCCTTGCCGTTAATAGGTTTAACGAAAATAATAGGGAAATGTTTCTCTTACTCGTGCTTTTGATGATGAAATTTAATTGTTTTTCTTAGCGGTATTACCTGAATACTATGTTTAAAGAAATCTACTGTTATCTCTTCCGATTGTTTGATTTCAAAAAAATAAAAATATCTAGAAGAATTATTTAAAAAGACAATAAAAGATTCTGCCGTATAAATTTGAGAGGGAGAAAGCAAGCGAAATATAGCATTAGAGACTCTGATTGACATGGCCAACTTTTTGAAATGAACTAGCACTATTGAATTAGGAAATTTTGAGTTTGATAAAAGAAGTTAAAAGAATTGGATCGTTCCATTAGTAGTAACTATAGTTAGCTTCATATATTACCACACCCTTCAACAAATTATGTAAGTTGAAACATTTCTTGATTGAATGCAGTTATATGTAATCATATTTCTTAATTAACAAGGTCTTTAGAGATTTTTACGTGAAAAAAAATTTAAAAGGCTAAAATATTTTGGTTATATAATCTTTACTAGTTTACGAGTTGTATGTTAAGAAATTAATAAAATTATAAGTAACGTTGCACAAAATGGCTCTCTTATTTTCCGCAAAAAAGAAAAAGAAAAAGAAGAGGAAACATTACTAAGATTAGCGCCCTTTCATAATGTCATGTACTTACGTTCTTTGTTAACAATATCGTTTAATCTTGGCTAAACCCTCTTCACTTCATTTTCTTTTGCGTGAGACTTTTGATCCAATTTACCAAAAATGACTTCATTTTTTTAAAAAAAGTGTTGGATATATAGTTTCAAAACATTTAAGAAGCCAAGTGAAAGTGTCCTCGAGTACTTTATTATTAAGTGAAAGACAATAAGCAATTTAATTATTCTCAATATATGAATGGAAAATGAGAAAACTACGTAAAAGTCCATTACCCTTTTATAGTTTAACACTCAAAGATTACTGAAGAAGAAAAATATCCATCTTTAGCATAACATTAGGTTTCCTAGGTAGTTAAACTACTTGACAAGAACATTAATTAAATCAATTAACTCTAAAGAGAAACTCTTTCACATAATTATATTTTGCAAAACAACCAGACCAAGCGTCTTCCTTAACAACCTCAGCTATATAAGTTGTGGATTAAAGAACTAACTGTCAAATAATGTCCACTAAAATTAGTGGTCAAATCATGTTTTACGGGCAATAGTTACGTTAGAAAAAAATAGCTATAAAATCCCCATAATATTATCACAATTCTTTACATCCAAAAACACAAAGTTATTGATCTTTGTAGAAAAAAGCTTTGAATTGTTTGGATTGATTTTCAAACAATTCAAAGCTTTTGGTCTTCTGTAGCAATTCATCAGACACAAATGGCAGGAAAACAAGCAATGATTTTTGCCCTAGATGACACTGACCACAGCTTCTATGCCCTAGAATGGACTCTTGATCATTTCTTTGTCACAGATTCCCTTTTTAAGCTCGTCATTGTTCACGTCAAAACCACTCCAACTTCTGTCATTGGTCTTGCTGGCCCAGGTATATATCACCTATACAACTGGATTATTTTGTCGTGTTTATGGCTTCAATCTTTAGGTTTTCACCCATTATACTTTTAAAATTACAGGTTCCAAATGTAATATTTTCTTAAAAATATAAAATATATATAATGATTTTTATATAATCTATATATGTTCCGAGTCGAAAATATGTTTAATTAGGTTGAACCCGATATTTAATACTACCGCTACTAAGAATATCGTCAAGAATATATATACATATTACAATTTTTCAGCCAAGAGTATTCCATTGAACCTCCTCCAATACACAAGAGATTTAATACATACCAATGATTCATGCATATAGTCGACTTTGACTAGTTTGGGATTGAGATATAATTGATTAATATCGATCTTTATTATGTTATATATGTAGGAACAAGCGACGTGCTCATGCTCGTGGAAACCGATATTAAAAAGACAGCTCAAAGAGTTTGTGAGAAGGCAAAACAATTATGCAATGCTAAAGGGGTGAGTGATGTTGAATTTGATGTTGTCGAAGGAGATGCCAGAAATGTGCTGTGTGATGCTGTTGGCAAGCACCATGCCTCTGTCTTGGTCATGGGCAGCCATGGTTATGGAGCTTTCAAAAGGTAAAATAAATAATACTATAGTAGATCTCATGATCATTTTAGAGTTTAATTACCTATACTAAAAGAAACATGAATATATTAGCGTCAGATGAATTCTCTCATTAAAAAATATAGGATGATTTAGCGACAGACTAATGACGAATTTTATAGCTAATGCCTATTATTTTTTAGTGTTATATTTTATTTTATTTTATAACGAGAGTGTTGATTGGCAATTTATACTTTAAATTTTCAACAGGGCTGTTTTGGGAAGCGTAAGTGACTATTGCTCTCACCATGCTCGTTGCTCAGTGATGATTGTGAAGAAGCCAAAGACAAAGAATTAAAATGTTCAACAATAAAAGCATAAAGGAAAATATATATTGGTCAAGAAATATTAATTTAGAGAAAGAGGACATACATCCAAATAAAAAAATCAATAGAACTATATATATGTAGCTAGCATATATGCTTGAAAAAGATAATAATATCTTGCTGGCTTCATGAATTTAGTAGTTAGCAATAGGTATGCCTCTTGTTATTTTTTCTTTCTCCTTTTTTCTTGCACCACATTCATGGTGTTTTTTTTATTGGATTGGATGTTTTTCATTTTTAAATTAATGGAAATGAAATCCTGCATTCTCAATTATATGGGTTGTCTTTCTCCACATTTTCGTATGTTTTATTCTTCTCAATCTTTACCACTTGTTATCCTTAAATCATGTGAGGTATCACCTTAGAATTGAAGAAAAGAAAAAGAAAAAGAAAAAGAAAAAGGAAAAGAAGAGAGAAAGTGTGTGTGAGAGAGATGAATCACCAATGAAAAGGAGAAACAGAAAAGATTTTTCATCATGATTAATTGGTACGGTTTAGGATATATATATATATATATATATATATAGAAAGGGGCAAATAAATAATTTCCGATACTTTGCAGGCGATATTATTACTAAATAGAAATTACGAACAAAAGTTGTCTGAAAAGATCTTATTAATGTACTATAAACATGTACTTTCGAAATGTTGACCTTAAGAACATTGTGAGTCCCTCTCAAGCAAGATTTATCAAAGGAAGACACACTTGTTATAATGCTATCATTGTTCACGAATTCTTTTCTCAATTCAAAAAGATGAGAAGCAGTAAAGGCAATATGATATTGAAACTAGACTTTGGAAAAGCCTTCGATATGATCGAATAATCTTTCTCATCGAACTTTCACTTTCTTTAATTTTCCATTAAAGATTAAACCTCTTATTATGATGCATTTGTCTAGCCAAATAGAAATCTTGGTTAGTGGTGCAACCACCAATTTCTTCAGCTCCAATAGAGGCATTAGACAAGGTTGTCTTCTTTCACCTTATATCTTCATCCTTTGCATGGAGATGCTCTCCCGACTAATCCTCCACCAAGTTGGCACCTGTCTTTGGGATCCCATCCATCTGAATAACCGCGATATGGACATATCTCATTTATTCTTTGCCGATGACCTAACTCTCATGCATAGGGCTAATAATAAGAGTTATAAAACAATCGATAAATGCTTAAAGTTGTTTTGCAATCTTTCAGGACAAAACATCAATCTTCATAAATCAAAGATCCTCTTTTCCAACAATTGTTCTCTTAATACTACGAAAGAAATAGTAAACTGCTTCAACATCAAGATCAGCCAATCCTTTGGGAAATATCTTGGCTTTCCAATCCTGGATAGAAACCATAAAGCAGCAGATTATCAATCTATAATGACCAAATGCGTGGGATACTTCCCACGTGGAAAACCAATTTCCTTAATATAGCTGGAAAAATAACCTTAGCCCTATCAACCCTAAACTCTATCCCGAATCATGCAATGAAATATACTATCCTCCCAACTTGGATCCAAAAATAAATCGATTGAATCCAAAGAAACTTCATTTGGGGATCCACAAACGAGGTGAAAAGATTGCGCTTAATCAACTGGAGAACCATTATTAATCCTAATGATGTTGGAGGTCTTGGACTACAAACAACCAACTCTAAGAATATGTCTCTCCTTTGCGGTCTAACATAGCGTATCCTAACCAACCGCATGGCATCCTAGGAAAATCTTCTCATCAAAAAGTATGGTCATAAAAGAACCACTCACTCTTCTTTCACATGGAGAAGCATCCTCAAATGATGGACCACCTGTTCTAAAGGCATTCTTTGGCAACCAAGCTATAATTCAAACCTAAATATCTGGGATTCATATTGGATTCCAGCATTTCCTCTCTTAATTAGAAATTGCATAGAAGGTCCCCTTCAAAATAAAGAGGAAAACCTTAGAGTAAAGGATATCGTTGTTAATGGTAAATGGAATTTATCCAATACTTTTTTCGATCTCCCACATCCATCATAGAGAATATTGAAATTATCCCTCAGCCGCTAAATCATGGCAATATATACAATCCTATATGGATCCCTAACAACAATGGATGCTTTACTACTAAATCGTGCTATCAAATTATTAATGGTACATATTCATCTGAATATGATTTCAAATGGATATGGAAGTTGCACTGCCTAATAAAATAAAATTTCTCCTTTGGCAATGTCTCCATTGTCATCAACATCTTAACCACATAGACATCAACATTGATTCTTATTGCACTATGTGCCATGCAGCGGAGGAAATCATCACCCACATCTTCCTTATTTGCCCTATGGTCTGTCCATTATGAAGAAAACTAGGCATCAACACCAAAAATATTCTTGCTACAAACCATTGGCTCCTCAATATAAGGGACTTAAATCTGGTCCAACAATCGCCAAAAATAGAATAGACTCATTTTTTCCCTTTCCTGATTTGGGGTATTAGGATTAATAGAAACAATAATAATTCCAATAACACAAACTACCCCCCTTTGTTTAACACCATCTCCAGTCATGCTTTGGAATTTTTTTTTCTTCTTAATTCTAAAGGTGCACCATTACAAACCAAAATGTTGCTCCATATATGATGGAATCCACCTGAAAGAAATTGATTCAAGCTCAATACTGACGGAGCCTATAAAAAACATCCAAATGGTGCAGGATTAGGAGGAGTCTTCCGGGATCACACTGGTAAATAGATCCTTGGCTTCCAAAAAAAAAATGTAGTGCTACTTCACCATTACATGTTGAATTGCAGGCAATCCACGAAGGTTTACAAATTGACACAAAATTCGATCTATTCCCTCTAGAGGTGGAAACAGATTCGATAGAGGCTATCATCGCATTAAATCATGATCATGTTATTTTCTCTAACATCGTTTATGTATGCAGATCATTAATGCTCCAGCAGAAGGCCCTCCTCCTTCGACATAACTTTTGTGAAGGAAACAAAATGGCTCATCTACTTGTTAGGACCGAAAAAATCAGGTGTCATGCTGAAGCTAGCAAAGCAAACCTTGAACGACGATAAATCTAACAACAAAAGAGAAATATACCAAAAGAGACACAAAAATTTAACGTGGTTTGGTCAATTGACCTACGTCCACTGCGGAGATGAGCAATCCACTATAATAAAAGAGAGTACAAAATAACGAGAGAACAACCTCACGAAGAGAAAAACACAAGTGATACACTAACACTTGTCCCGTAAAGTTCTCCCCCTAAACACGACTCTCAAACACCATATGACTACATTGTGGATGCTACTGAATGAGAAGTAAGGATCCTTAATTTATAGAGGTCCAAACCTTTTCCTACAAGAAAAATGACTAGCCAAATATGGAAGAATTATAATTTCCTTCTACAAGAAGGAAAACCCAATTATGGTAAATATGTTGTCCTTTCCTTCAAGAGATAGGAAAATCAAATATGGTAAGAAAACAGGACAACCCCTAACAATTCTCCCCCTTGGCCTGAATTTTCTAACTAAATAAACTTGATCCACCTTCTTCATATAATCTTCAACAGGTCGCATCTCCAAATCTCCACCACAAAAATTGTCTCAACGAGAGTAGCACTCCGGTCAAATTTCTCAAATAAAAATCTTGATTATCGTCAAATAGGTTGCAGTTAGAACTGAACCCGCCAAGATGAACCTATCTTGAACCTCGCTCTGATACCAATTGTTAGGACCGCGAAAAATCAGGCGTCATGCGGGAACTAGTAGCACAACAATTGAATGATGATAGTTCAGACAATAAACGAGAAATCTACCAAAAGAGACACAAACATTTATCGTCGTTCAATTGTTGCGTTACTAGTTCCCACATGACACCTGATTTTAGGACCGAAAAAATCAGGTGACATGCTGAAGCTAGTAAAGCAAACCTTGAACGACGATAAGTCTAATAACAAAAGAGAAATATACCAAAAGAGACACAAACATTTAACGTGGCTCGGTCAATTGACCTACGTCCACTGCGGAGATGAGCAATCCACTATATAAAAAGAGAGTACAAAATAACAAGAGAACAACCTCACGAAGAGGCAAACACAAGTGACACACTAACATTTGTCCCATAAAGTTCTCCCCCTAAACACGACTCTCAAACACCATATGACTACATTGTGGATGCTACTGAATGAGAAGGAAGGATACTTAATTTATAGAGGTCCAAACATTTTCCTACAAGAAAAAGGATTAGCCAAATATGAAGAATTATAATTTCCTTCTACAAGAAGGAAAACCCAATTATGATAAATATGTTGTCCTTCAAAAGATAAAAAAATCAAATATGGTAAGAAAACAGAACAACCCCTAACAATACTAGCTAAGGATGCAACCAATGATCACTTCAAGCAGTTAAATTCAGAATTCTCAAAACTCCATGCAGGTCCACCTCATTTTGTGATGCAACAACTAATATCAGAACAAAACGGAGATTGCATTTTTGTTAAATCCTTACCAAC
The DNA here is from genome assembly GCA_005239505.1 of Nicotiana paniculata. Classification (NCBI taxonomy): domain Eukaryota; kingdom Viridiplantae; phylum Streptophyta; class Magnoliopsida; order Solanales; family Solanaceae; genus Nicotiana; species Nicotiana paniculata. Next base: position 92,887 of record ML337579.1, read on the forward strand.
CACTGTTTGTAATATACTTAGGACACTAGAAAATCAAAATATCGCCTATGATATTCCACCGACGAGTGGCAGTTTCTCTATAACTTGTAACAAGCAAAACTATTACTAGCATTAATATAAATATTCCGTTACTATAAAAAAAATGTTATAAAAGGTCAAAGTTCTAGTTATTACAAAATCTTATAACCTATTTACTTTGAAAATTCTTACATCATCTGATAAAAAAAAATACAACTATTTTAATTAGTTTCGTTTCACCGCACAGTTTACACATAACATGATTAGGTACAAATAAGATAATGATGCCAATCTGTTAAGGAACTTACCACTTGTACAGCTGTACCATAGTTAGTCTTGATCATAGTTAAGCTAATTAACTAGAGTGACTAGAGTGGTTAGTTTGTTAATAGTTAGTTAGTCAATTAGTTATATAACCATGTACAGTGTATTTGGACACATAATTCTGCACAGTAATAACCGCCTCTTTTTCTCTCTTCTCATTTTTTCCTCTCGTCCATTTCTTCTTCTTCTTATTCTTAGAATTCTCCAGAACTGAGAGAATTGACATGGTATCAGAGCATTTAATCGAGTGAATCTAGGGTTTTTCACATTCAGGTTAGCTGAAAATCGAGAGATTCACCGTAATTTTCTGCTGAGAATTGTGCCCTAATTCTTCGATGGCTGGAGATACAGTTGAGGAACGAAATTTTGAAGAACAATCGACCATGCAAGAGTCGATTGTGATCGATTATAATCATCCGCTGTATTTGCATCCTTCCGATGGACCGAATTCATTATCATTGGGATTTCAGCTGATCGAAATGGAGAATTACACACTTTGGAGCCAAGCTATGGAGGTTTCATTATTGACACGGAACAAGCTGGGATTTGTGGATAGTTCCATTATTAGAGACACTTTTGGAACAAGGTTCAATCATGTGTGGGATCGCTGCAATGCAATTGTTAAATCATGGCTTATGCACAATGTGAGCCGTGATTTACTGAGTGGAGTCCTTTTTCGTTCAAGTGCTCAAGCAATCTGGGAAGATCTTCGTGAAAGGTTTGATAAAGTGAATTCTTCACGAATGTATTGTCTTCACAAAGAAATTTTCACTTTGACTCAAGGAACTTCGTCAATATCGATGTATTATTCAAATTTAAAGGACCTATGGGATGAATATGATTCAATAATTCCAGCTCCTCCTTGTGACTGTGAAAAATAAAAAAAACACCTTGCACATTTACAATATCAACGTCTTTGGCAGTTTTTGATGGGCTTGAATGATGGATATAATCAAGCTCGAAGTCAGATATTGATGAAAAATCACCTACTGTGAATCAAACATACGCTATGATTTTGCAGGATGAAAGTCAAAAGATCGTTGCTGGTAGTCATAATGTTTCTATGGAATCTATGGAACCAACAACCCTGTTTACTTCGAGGAACAACAACCAAAAGCAGAGAAGAAATTATATTGTCGGGTGTGATTTCTGTCACATGAAAGGACACACTAGAGAAACTTGCTACAAGCTTGTGAGGTGTGACTATTGTAATATGAAAGGTCATCTCAAGGAAAATTGTTACAAGATCATAGGTTATCCATATGATTTTAAGTCAAAAAAGAAAGGGAACTCTATCAGCGGTCATTTGGCTAAAACAGAAGCACAGTCTGTTCAACAGCCAATTATGCCACATCCTCCTGTATTTACACCAGATCAATACAATCAACTTTTACAAATGCTGAACAACATGTCTACTTTTTCAGATTCTAGTGCAAATATGGCAGGTACATCTTTCCCTAGTGCAAACATGGCATGTACTTCTTGTTCTATTCCTATAAAAGAGTCTACTTGGATTGTTGACACTGGCGCTACTAATCACATGATTAGCAATGACCAGTTATTGTTAAATGGAATTGAAATAGGGAGCTCAGGGCAAGTTCATATACCAACTGGAGAAACTGCTAGAATTACTCATGTTGGAGATTGTGAAATGCCTGGAGGTGAAATACTTAAGGATGTATTATGCGTGCCCAATTTTAAGTTCAATCTTCTGTCAGTATCGAAGATGACAAAAGACTTGAAATGTTGTGCAGCATTTTATCCAGATTTCTTTGTATTTCAGGAGCTCTTCAGTGGGAGGCTGAAGGCGATTGGTAGAGAGCATGATGGGTTGTACGTGTTAAAGACAAACACCATAAATGGTTTACCTGTTCAGAGCAAGTCTTTGGCAGTACAACACATCTCAGAATCAGAGATTTGGCATAAAAGATTAGGCCATATTCCTATGGTTGTTCTAAGGAAGATTTTTTTTTTTCGAAATAAGCATAGTCTTACTTTGAATAATTGTGATGTGTGCCCACTAGCTAGACAGACTAGAGTATCTTTTCCTACACGTACCAACAAATCTACTGAAACTTTCCAACTATTGCATATGGACGTTTGGGTATCCTTACAATATTTCTACTTATGATGGTATGCAATATTTTCTTACTGTTGTAGACGACTATTCTAGAAGGACTTGGACCTTTATGATGAGGGTTAAATCAAATGTTTCATGCTTGCTAAAATCATTCTTTGTTATGGTTCTGAATCAATTTGAAAAGAAGGTTAAGGTTGTTAGGTCTGATAATGGTGCAGAATTTTTTAATTCTACTTGTGCAAATCTGTTTAGTACCTATGGAGTTATACACCAACGCTCATGTCCATACACACCCCAACAAAATGGGGTGGTTGAACATAAACATAGGCATATCCTTGAGACAGCTAGAGCCATCAAATTTCAAGGAGGTTTGCCTTCAAGGTTTTGGGGATGTTGTATAGAAGCAACTGTCTATATTGTCAATAGAGTTCCCTTGTCTGTTTTGAACAACAAGTCTGCTTTTGAATTGCTATATGGAAGGGCCCCATCCTTATTACAGCTGAGAGTGATAGGGTGCTTGAGTTATGCTTCCACTCAACCCAAGAAAGACAAATTTACCCTAGGGCTATCAGATCATTCCTTCTCGGTTATGGTGTCTTCCAAAAGGGATATAAGCTTTATGATCTTCACACACATAAGGTCTTCATTAGTAGAGATGTCGTTTTCAATGAGTCCATTTTTCCTTTCAAGGATACCCAAGGCACTGTTGAGATGTCGTTCCCAGAGGTTGTTGATATTCATCAGTCATCTATAGTAGATGAGCCTACTCATGTCACTCATACTCCAGTTGCTTCAACTCAATCCACTGAAATTGTCCATTCTCCTCAACACTCACATAATGCAGCTGATCATTTCTCTGTAGAAGGATCATACCTTCCTTCTTCTTCTAATCTTGATATCACACTTCCTGAAGCTATTGCTCCATCACTGCCACTCTCAGAAGAGACAACACCAGTACCACATTAGACACTAGAAAGTCTACTCTAACTTCTAAACCTCCTATATGTATGAAGGATTTTATTATTCCTACTAAGTCCCATGCTGCTCAGACTTGCTCTCACCCTATTTCCAATGTCATTTCATATGATTCACTATCCTCTGCCTATCAAAGTTTCCTCACCAGATTCTCTGCTGAAACTGAACCTACATCTTATACTCAAGCAGCCAGAGACCCTCGTTGGGTTGAGGCTATACAGCTTGAAATCAAATCCTTGGAGGATAATAACACTTGGAGGGTCGTTTCTTTACTAGCAGGCAAGAAAGCTATTGGATGTAGGTGGGTTTACAAGATAAAATATAAGTCTACTGGGGAAGTTGAAAGATTAAAGGCTCGCTTAGTTGCTAAGGGTTACAATCAACAGGAGGGTCTTGATTACCAAGAAACCTTCTCCCCTGTTGTGAAAATGGTGATTGTCCGCACTGTTATATCTATAGCTGCTGTTAAGCATTGGACTATCCACCAAATGGATGTCTATAATGCTTTCTTGCAAGGTGATCTTCACGAGGAGGTGTATATGAGCTTGCCACAAGGTTTTAAGTACACTGCTGGGAATCGTCTTCTTAGGTCTCTATATGGTCTTAAACAAGCTTCCAGTCAGTGGAATTTGAAACTTACCACTGCCTTACTGTCTTTTGGTTTCCTTCAGAGTCATCTTGACTACTCTCTTTTTACCAAAAAATCTTGTGGGAAAACTGTTATCCTTCTAGTGTATGTTGATGATCTTCTCATCACAGGTGATGCTTTAGATTTGATAGAGGAAACTAAGGCTAAGTTGCAGAAGTGTTTCAAGATAAAGGACTTAGGAGTACTCAAATATTTTCTTGGGATCGAATTTGCTCGAAGTAAAGAAGGAATTCTCATGCACCAAAGGAAATATACGTGGGAGCTTATTTCCGATATGGGTCTATCTGGAGCTAAATGTGTTGGTGCTCCTCTATATCTTAGTCACAAGCTCACCTCCTTCGAATTTGATCAACATTTGGGTGAGCCTTCTGATAACCTGCTCCCAGATCCTAGTACTTATCAACGACTGATGGGTAGACTCTTGTCCCTAACTATCACTCGCCCTGATATTACTTATGCCGTTCAGAATCTAAGTCAATTCATGCATTCTCCTAAGGTTTCACATATGGAGGCTGCTGTTCGTTTAGTTCGATACATCAAATCTTCCCCTGGCATGGGGATTCTTATGTCTTCAGTTGCTTCTCCCTCGTTGACTGCTTTTTGTGATGCTGATTGGGCTTCGTGCCCTGTTACACGCCGTTCTGTCACAGGATACATCATTAAGTTTGGTGATTCTCCTATTTCTTGGAAATCCAAGAAACAAACGACCATTTCTCGCAGCTCTGCTGAAGCAGAATATCGTAGCCTTGCTGCCACAGTTGCTGAACTTGTGTGGCTTGCTGGTCTTTTTCGAGAGCTGGGCGTAGATATTTGACTGCCCATTTCCCTCTATTGCGATAGCAAATCTGCTATCCAAATTGCGGCAAATCCAGTTTTTCATGAACGCACTAAACACATCGACATTGATTGTCACTTTATTCGTGAGAAGGTGCTTCAAGGATTGGTTCACATCCAGTATCTGCCTTGCTCTGATCAACAGGCTGACATTCTAACCAAGTCTCTTCCTATTCTTCAGCATCGTCATCTATCATCCAAGCTAGGGATGAAGAACATCTTCATTACCCCTAGCTTGAGGGGGGGGGGGTGTTAAGGAACTTACCACTTGTACAACTGTACCATAGTTAAGCTAATTAACTAGAGTGACTAGAGTGGTTAGTTTGTTAATAGTTAGTTAGTCAATTAGTTATATAATCATGTACAGTGTATTTGGACACATAATTCTGCACAGTAATAACCGCCTCTTCTTCTCTCTTCTCATTTTTTCCTCTCGTCCATTTCTTCTTCTTCTTCTTCTTCTTAGAATTCTCCAGAACTGAGACAATTGACACAATCGACAAGACAGTAGCTAAAGCTAATGGATTATAAGTCTACTTTTTAAATTGTGGAGGGCATAGAGCATCACCTCCATGTACATATATAGGCGGATGCAAAATGTGAACTATATGAGTTTCTATAATAAGCTCAAGTTAATAGCATAATAATAGTTGGGTTCACAATTAAATATTTATAAATATTTAGTATATTTTTTAATATATATTTTCTCCGCTCACTTTTACTTGTCCACTACTAATTTTGCACACTCCTTAAAAAATAATAAATAAAGTGCATAATTTATCATGATACCCATATTACTTGATGTATAGTCTTAATGAATTTGAAAAATGATTTAGAATGAGTAATTACTATTAAGGGCAAAACAGAAAAAATAAATTATTTTTCTCTTGATATGCGAAAGTGGACAAGTAAAATTGAAAATCTATTTTTTAGAATAATGGACAAGTAAAAGTGAACGAAAAAAGTATATATATACTAGTCTCAGGATAGGCACGTTGCGCCTGTATCCTGTCTCGATGAGTATAATTTTTCTCAAAAAATTCCATGAATATATAAATTGTATTTAAGTTATAAATAAATAGAAGTATAAGTTCATGAAGATCATGAGTAATGATCCTATTTGAATTATTAAATAAAAATTAAAGGAAAAAATCCTTGTTCCTAAAAGTGATAAATGCCAATCCCATTTATCTAGAAACTTTGCTCCACAAAAGTCCTTAGATATGTTACTATTTAGATTATTTTCATGAGGGATAGACCTAGATTCTCATGTATCCTTTATAGACAGGTTTGATCAGTCTTATGATGATAAAATATTACACATGCTAATAATCGCTCTTGTTTCCTTTAGTTAATAGTCATGGATAGTATTAGTTAACCATATCTCTAGTTTGATTTTTTCTCTGTTTCACAATACACAATAATTATCAGTCAGAGTCGATTTATGGACAACGGGATAAACTACGAAACTTTACAATGCGCTTGATTTTGTTGGAGGAAAGTACGTAGGAAACAGAATTGCTTGTGAAACATGAGTTGAACTCCAAATACTTTATACCGTCTATTGTGAAGTTAATCAATTAAATTGAGTTAGTTAGATTATGTAATAATATTAAATTTGACTTATGAGGTAAAAACTGCTGCGTTTTTATTAAGGGGGTGTGAATGAGAAATGAAAAAATACTTTTTAGATTGCACCTCTTCATCTCACCTTTTTATTGGGGTGTGAATGGGAAATGGAAGAGACACCTCTTCATCTCACTCTTTCATTGTCTATAAATAGAGAGGCTTAGCCTCATTTTCCACCACTGGAAAATCTGAAATCTCTCCCCTCAATTTTCTGCATACTGCATTGGTTTTTCAAAAGCAAAACGTAAGCATTTTATGTGATTTGCTCCGCTATTTGAGTTCGCCGAAATTCTGTGATTTGAAGTGCCGTTATCACAAAATAGTTATTCCGTTCTATCCTGGGAGGAATTAATCTGCAACTTTGGGCATTATGAGAGGATTAAATTCCTTAAGGAAACACAAGAAACTTGTGGGCTCGAAATATTTTCTGCTTTATTTTTTTTAAACTAACGTTTATTGATTTAGTGGTTTTGAATACAGAGTGATAACAAGCTTAAGGAATTTATTATTTATTTCTGTATTCATCTTACATTCTGCTTTGGGAGACCTAAATCCTATTGATTTTCTACTCCCGTTTTGGATATTTAAATCTTCAGATTTTCTACTCCAGTTTGAGATTAAAGTCTTTGTGAAATTCTACTCAATCCGAGATATAAAAACTCGGTTGCTTGCATTCAGTTAGAAGATGTAAAAACTTCACCGAGATACTAATTCTGTTTGTCAATTTCTTTTACAGAAAAATGACAACAAGTGCGGAACAACAGAATGGTTATGTTGGGACTACTGCTGCAATGGAAACTGCGTCTTCAAGTCGCACAACTCCTGCACCGGCGATGGTACCAGCAGAAAAACCCAAAAAGTTTTTCGGTGTGGACTTTAAGCGTTGGCAGCAGAAAATGTTCTTCTACCTGACCACACTCAGTTTACAGCGCTTTATCAGCGAAGACGTTTCAATTTTGGGAGAAGAAACTCCTGAAAATGAGCAATTTGTGGTCACTGAGGCATGGAAGCATTCTGACTTCTTATGCAAAAACTATATTTTAAGTTGCTTGGGAGACGACTTGTACAATATTTATAGTGTCATGAAAACATCAAGAGAATTGTGGAATGCTCTTGAAAAGAAGTACAAGACTGAAGATGCTGGACTAAAGAAGTTTGTGGCCGCCAAATTTTTGGATTTCAAAATGGTTGACGGTAAATCTGTCATAACGCAAGTCCAAGAATTGCAAGTTATTGTTCATGACCTCCTTGATGAAGGTATAAACCGAGTCAAAATCTTTATTAAGATATTGACTATTTTATTAATTATAAATTTATGATTGAATGTATGGTCATAAATGAAGCGTTTCAAGTTGCGGCATTTATTGAAAAGCTGCCTCCGCTGTGGAAGGACTTTAAGAATTACTTGAAACATAAGCACAATGAGATGACGCTTGAAGACCTTATTGTTCGTCTACGGATTGAAGAGGACAACAAGGCTGTTGAGAAGAAGTCTCGTGAAAATTCAACAATTATGTGTGCAATATTGTTGAGGAAGCTTCAACAAGCAAAAAGAGAAAGAAGTTGTCTGGACCAAAGAATTACCCAAGCAAAAAGAAGTTCACAGGTAATTGCCACAACATTGGAAAGGTTGGACACAAGGCTGCTGAATGTCGTCGTGCACCAAAGAAGCACAAGAAGAAAAGTCAAGTAAACATGATTGAGAAGAATGATAAAGTAGACGATTTATGTTCCATGCTTTCGGAGTGCAACCTAGTTAAAAATCTTAGAGAATGGTGAATTGATTCGGGGGCAACTCGTCATGTTTGTGCTAACAAGGAGTTGTTTACTTCTTATGCTCCCGCTGGACCCAACGAGAAAGTTTTATGGAAAATTCTGCTACTGCCAAAATTAAAGGAACGGGCAAGATAGCTTTGAAGATGATTTCTGGCAAGATTGTGACTCTAAATGATGCCCTTCATGTTCTTGAAATGCGGAAGAATTTAGTCTCGACATCACTTCTAGTCAAGAATGGATTTAAGTGTGTTTTTGTTTCCGACAAGGTTGTAGTTAGTAAGAATGAAATGTATGTAGGAAAAGACTACCTTACGGAGGGTCTTTTCAAACTCAATGTAATTGCCATTGATATGAATAAAATTTCAGCTTCTTCTTACTTGCTTGAGTCAAATAATTTATGGCATGAACGTTTAGGTCACATCAACTTCAAAACTTTGCGCAAAATAATTAATTTGGAAGTATTGCCTAAGTTTGAATGCAATAACTCGAAATGTCAAATATGTGTGGAATCAAAGTATGTTAAACATCCTTATAAGTCATTTGAAAGGAATTCAAATCCTTTAGACTTAATTCACACAAATATTTGCGGCATGAAGTCAATACCATCTCGCGGTGGGAAAAAGTATTTCATAGCTTTTATTGACGGCAGTACTAGATATTGCTATATTTACTTACTTTATAGTAAAGATGAAGCAATTGAGGCATTCAAGCAATACAAAAATAAAGTTGAAACGCAACTAAACAAAAGATCAAAATGATAAGAAGTGATAGGGGTGGTGAATATGAATCTCCTTTTGAAGAAATATGTTTGGAATATGGCATTATCCAAACAACTGCCCTTTACTCAATGGAATTGCGGAAAGAAAGAATAAAACGTTAAAGGAGATGATGAATGCCTTATTGATAAGTTCGGGTTTACCCCCGAACTTGTGGAGGAAGCTATTCTTACAGCGAATCAAATACTCAACCGAGTTCCCCATAACAAAACGCAATCTATTCCACATGAAAAATAGAAAGGTAAGAAATCCAACTTAAAATATTTTAAAGTGTGGACGTGTTTGGATAAATTGAAAATTTCTAAACCCAAAAGGGTGAAGATTGGACCGAAAACGGTTGATTGCGCTTTCATAGGATATGCAAGAAATAGTAAAGCATATCGTTTTTTGGTTCATAAATCAGAAAACCCCGACATTCATATTAATACGGTAATCGAATCCGATAATGCTGAATTCTTTGAGAATATTTATTCGTATAAAAATGAATGTGAGTCGTCTAGTGAAAAATCTAAGCAACTTCGAGAAGAAGAAAATGAAAGTATTTTTAATGAGGAAAATCCAAGACATAGTAAACGTCAAAGGATAACTACTTCCTTTGGACCAGACTTTCTGACATTTTTTTTGGAAAATGAGCCTCAAATGTTCAAAGAAGCAATGTCTTTCTCGGAAGCACAATATTGGAAAGAGGCAGTCAATAGTGAGATAGAATCCATATAAAGTAATCATACTTGGGAATTGGTTGATCTTCCTCCGGGAAATAAACTTTTGGGTTCTAAATGAATTTTCAAAAGGAAAATAAAAGCTGATGGTACTATTGAAAAATACAAGGCAAGATTCGTTGTTAAATGGTTTAGACAACGAGAAGTTCTTGATTACTTTGACACATACTTGCCGATAACAAGGATTACATCTATCTGGGTGTTAATAGCGTTAGCCGCCGTGTATGGCCTTCAAATTCATCAGATGGATGTAAAGACAACATTCTTAAATGTAGATTTAGAGGAAGAAATCTATATGGAACAACCTAAAGGGTTTGTAGTTATCGGAAAAGAAAAGAAGGTGCGTCGACTTGTTGAGTCACTTTACGGACTAAAACAAGCACCAAAACAATGGCATGCGAAATTTGACCAAACAATGTTGTCAATTGGTTTCAAATCAATGAGTGTGACAAATGTGTTTACATTAAGAATACTTCAAATCAAATAGTCATTGTTTGTGTCACACCCCTTTTCTAACCCCAAAAAGATATATGTATGGATTGTGGGTTAAAGAGCTTTTCCAATTAAAGTGATAAATTTGAGTACGGATTATTTTATCTACAGAGTCGCCACTTGGAATTGATTTTTGAGTGTTCCAAGTCACCTTTATTTGAATCCCTAGTCAAAAGAAGATTTGACTCTTTTATTATTGGTCTGCGAAAATAAAGTCCGGGTAAGGAATTATGTTGACCGGGGAGAAGGTGTAAGGCATTCCCCGAGTCCCGTGGTTCTAGCACAGTCGCTTTATTGACTACATATGGCTTTAAATTAATTTTAAATAAACTGTGCTTTATTTGATTTTCATGTTTTGCCTATTTTCGCCTTTATTGTTGATGACTTTATTAATCTCAAATTAGGACGAGTATGACCTACCCTGGCTTACACTAAACAAGACGACTATCCCCGACCTTGGCTCATGTGTCGCACCTAAAATTGGAGCCTACCCGAAGTTAATTAAATAAAACTTTTAATTACTTGAAAGAATTGAAACAAGACGTGTCCTTACGACCTTGTCATTTTATTTATGTCTTTATTTCGAAGCGAGTCTTCCCAACATCGGTTAAGATAGAGATTAGTTATCTTAGTTAGGATAAAATACTATAGGTGTTAGATTGTGGAAAAATAATTGTTCATATTTATCGTAAAAGAAAATGCCTATTGGTAGCTCAATGGTGGAAAGACAATGTATAAAACTTAGTTTATATTGAACCTACTTATGACCTTATTCTTATTATTGTTGTTATTCATTAAAATGAGGAAACTAATATAAAGTTACATTTGTTCCTAAAATACGCCTAGCGCTTTTATTAAAAAGATCAAACTAATCTTAGTTATAAAAAAGAAACATTCTGATTGTTGTTGGAGTTACTTGATGGAATTTGCTGAGCTGTAAGTAAAATTAATTCCTAGAAACATTCAGACTTTGCAATCAAAATATTATATCCTCATTGAGAATGACAAAGGCGAAAACTAACACACAAATAAATATTTCATCAACCCTAGGTAAACAAAAATACAACAAGCTAAAATATTTATGATAAGAAAGGAAAGGATAAAAAAAACATTGCCAAGCAGTTCAAGAAAACACGTGAATCCGAAAAGTATTCACTTCCAATCACCAATGAGTGCCATAACATATTTACACAAGGATATAAAAAGGAAGTAAAGATTCAGACCTTTTGAGATGCAATTTTCTTTACTAAGATCTAACTCTTAATCACTTATTTTCACAAGAAAGTAAACTCAAAATATCAAACAGGATTAAACGGCTAAAGCTACTACTCATAACAGATGCCATAAATATGCTTAAAGAATGAAGATAAAATTTCAACACTTAAACTTTATGGAGGAATTAAAAAATAATAGCATTTTTCTTTTTTAGCTTACATGGCCAACATTTAAACTTTATGGAGGAATTAAAAAATAATAGCATTTTTCTTTTTTAGCTTACATGGCCAACATTTAAACTTTATGGAGGAATTAAAAAATAATAGCATTTTTCTTTTTTAGCTTACATGGCCAACATTTAAACTTTATGGAGGAATTAAAAAATAATAGCATTTTTCTTTTTTAGCTTACATGGCCAACATTTATACACGAACAAACTCTACTTTTTGTAGCATAAGGATCTAATTAGAAAGTTGCAAGAATATTCAGAGATCAAGTAAGGACTCCATGATTCTATTTCTTTGAAAATGAACTATTTTATAAGCTAGAAAAGTTACCTAGATTGCAGATTTGAAGACAAGACAACAGTAATCATTTCGTCCAAACTCAACGGCTATCAAGTACAACTTAAAACCAACAGCAACAACAATGAAAATGTCACGACCCAATTTACCCTCCGAAAGGTATCGTGACGGCACCTAGTCTCTACGACTAGGTAAGCCTAATATTATGAGGAAAACTTTAAGAAAAACACAATAAATAAAGAAAATAAGGACATAATCTAAATACAAAACGGTGCCGCTCGGCGTACACAAAATATTCTCCCAATGACCCAGAATATCACAAAGTCACAAGCTTCTAATAACTACTGTAGCTCTAAACAAGTCTGGAAGTACATAAAAAGACTCTAGACGATGGAGTAGAAGGGGACTCTGAGGATTCTACGGACGCGGGGCAGAATTACCTTGAAGTCTCCTGGAAATCAGCAACGCGTACTATCCTCGAGGCTGATAGCTCGTACCTGGATCTGCACACGAAAACATGTGCAGGAAAGGGCATGAGTACACCACAATGGTACCTAGTAAGTGCCAAGCCTAACCTCGGTCAAGTAGTGATGAGGTCAGGTTAAGGCCCTACCAGAACAAATATATTAAATTTAACAGTAAGAGAGATAAGTAAATTCTACAGTAAACAGTTAAGAATATTATCGAAAACTTAACAGTCAAGGGATCCCCCGGCTCAGAACAAGGTAAACACAAGGTGGAATCTCCCGAGATACCGTCCCGTAGATCCAAATGATTATGCAGCGCACGGGGATCTCCCAGAATACGTCCGTAGTCCCAAACTAAATATGCAGTACAAGGGGATCTCCCGGAATACGTCCGTAGTGCCAATTTAAATATGCGATGCAAGATAAAATGACAGATATGTCATCGAATTTCTACAGTTCATACTAATCACATATAAGGAAAAATAGGAATTTAACTAAACATGGCGCACTGAGAGTCAAATAAGCAATTAAACACGTATTCTTGCTTTTTCTAATCTAAGCTAAACAATTTAACATATTAGTGAAACTTAATAGGAGAAGAACGATTTATGTTTTAGGAAGGAAAAATGGGATTTTTGCAATAGCAGCCCGTATACGTACTCGTCACCTCACGTACACGGCGCCCACACAACAAATAATATCAAATATCCTAAGGGGAAGTCCCAAAAACAAGGTTAGGCATGACACTTGCCTCAACCGCTCAACTCAACTCGATATCACGTTCTTGCCATGAGTATCCGACTCCAAATGGCCCGAATATATCCAAATAAATTGCATAATGTAAATAAAGCTACAAGTAACTCATTTAATTAATTAATTCGAAGCTAAAGCGCGAAATTAGGAAAAATGCCCAAAAAATCTCCCCGAGCCCACGCCTCAGAATCGGGAAAATTTACAAATTATAAACACTCGTTCACTCACGAGCACACTCGAACAAAAATCATCAAAATCCGATGTCAAAATCTCACTAAATTCTCGGATTTTCAATTGGGGAACCTTTTCCCCCATTTCCAAACTTTTACCCTCAAATTCCTTAATTAGAAGAGGAAAACTACAATAAATTATTGTATTCTGATCAAAATAGAGTTAAAATTCCAAAGATTCTTCTTCAAAAATCCCTCGAGAAATCGCCTCCCACCGAGCTCCGAATCAATTTTTGTGTTATGAAATTTCAAACCCTCGAACTTCCTATTTCTGCCCAGCGATTTCCGCATCTGCGAGTGCGGCCCCGTACTTGCGGAAAAGTCAATGCAGGTGTGAAAATCACGTAAACGGCTGGGTCCGCACCTGCGACCCCTGGGCCGCATCTGTGGCTCTGCATTGCTAACAACCAGCCGCATCTACGAGCCCAGCATGCCCTGGAACTTTCCGCATCTGTGAAATCCCCATCGCATCTGCGAGTCCGCACCTGCGGACTCCCCTCTGCAGGTGCGAAACACCAGAACCAATAACTCCAGATTTTCCTAAGTCCCAATTTCTTCAGCATTCGAAACCCACCTGAGGCCCCCGATACCTCAACCAAACCTAACAACCAACCCTGTAACATCATTCGAAGTTAGTCGAGCCTTCAAACCACATCGAATAACACCAAAAATATGAATTAAACACGGATTCAAGCCTAAGAACTTAACATTTTTCAAAATTCTACAAACGATGTCGAAACACGTCAAACCTAGTCCGAATGACCTCAAATTTGACACACAGGTCACAAATGACACTGCAAACGTACAACCACTTCCAGAATTCCGTTCCGAGCTCGATATCAAAATTTCCCCTAACAGCCAAAATCACCGAAAATCTAACTTTCGCCAATTCAAGCCTAAATCTACTACAGACCTCCAAAACACATTCCGTACGCGCTCCTAACCCCAAAATCACACAATGGAGCTAACGGAGTCGACAAAATTCCATTCTGAATCCGTCTTCACTCAGTTCCGACTACGGTCCAAATTCTAAGTCTTAAATCACAACTAGGGACTAAGTGTCGCAAGACTCTCCGAATTCCATAACCAATTACTCCGGCAAGTCCCAATAGCAGAAACAAACGTGAGGAAAACAGTTATTAGGGGATCGGGGCTCTAACTCTCAATACGACCGGTCAGGTCATTACATTCTCCCCCTCTTAAAACAATCGTTCGTCCTCGAACGAGTAATAAGACATACTTGAAGCTGCAAAAAGATGAGGGTACTGGCTGCGCATATCCTGCTCGGTCTCCCAAGTCGTCTCCTCGACCGGCTGACCCCTCCGTTGGACCTTCACTGAAATGATATTCTTTGACCTGAGCTTCTGGACCTGCCTGTCCAAAATGGCTACTGGCTCCTCAACATAAGATAGATCCTTGTCCAACTAGACTGATCTGAAATCCAATACATGAGTCGGATCACCGTAATACTTCCGGAGCATAGACACGTGGAATACCGGATGAACTCCTGCTAGGATGGGAGGCAAGGCAAGCTCATAAGCAACCTCCCCAACGCGCCACAATATCTCAAATGGACCAATGAACCTCGGTCTCATCTTACCCTTCTTCCCGAACCTCATGACACCCTTCAAAGGCGATACCCGAAGCAAAACCCGATCACCAGTCATAAATGCCAAATCACGAACCTTCAAGTCTGCATAACTCTTCTGCCTGGACTGGGCTGTGCGAAGTCTCTCCTGAATCACCTTCACCTTATCCAAGGCATCCTGTACCAAATCTGTACCCAACAATCGGTCCTCGCTCGGCTCAAACCATCCCACTAGGGACCGGCACCGCCTACCATACAAAGCCCCATACGGTGCCATCTGAATGTTGGACTGGTAACTGTTGTTGTAAGCAAACTCTGCAAGAAGAAAATATTGGTATCATGAACCTACGAACTCCATCACATAGGCACAAAGCATATCCTCAAGAATCTGAATCGTTCGCTCGGACTGCCCGTCCGTCTGAGGGTGAAAGGTTGTGCTCAACTCCACCCTAGTACCCAACTCCTGCTGTACGGCTGTCCAGAATCGTGATGTGAACTGAGTAAGTGGCCAATACTGGAATAAATGAGCTGACTTGGTCCGCCGATCCACGATCACCCAAATAGCATCGAACTTTCTCAAAGTCCATGGAAGTCCAACTACAAAGTCCATGGTCATCCGTTCCCACTTCCACTCGGGGATCTCTAACCTCTGAAGTAATTCTCCTGGTCTATGATGTTCATATTTAACTTGCTGACAGTTGAGACACTTGGCCACAAATCCAACTATATCCTTTTTCATCCTTCTCCACCAATAGTGCTGTCTCAAATCCTGGTACATCTTCACAACACCAGGATGAATGGAGTACCGCGATCTATGGGCCTCCTCCAGAATCATCTCCCGAAGTCCATCCACATTGGGCACACAAATCCAACCTTTCATCCTCATCACACCGTCATCACCAACAATCACATCCCCGGCATAGCCTCGCCAAACCCTGCCCTGAAGAATTAGAAGGTGGGGATCATCATATTGTCGCTCTCTGATACGATCATAAAGAGAAGACCGAGCAACCACATAATCTAATACCCGGCTAGGCTCTGAAATATCCAATCTCATGAATTGACTGACTAAGGTCTGAACATCCAAGGCTAAGGGCCTCTCAGCTGCCGGAAGATATGCCAAACTCCCCAAACTCTCTGCCCGGCGACTCAAGGCGATGGTCACTACATTGGCCTTTCCCGGGTGGTACAATATAGTGATATCATAATCGTTAAGTAGCTCCAACCACCTCCGCTGACGTAGATTAAGGTCCTTATGCCTGAACAAGTGCTGCAAACTTCGGTGATCAGTGTAAATCTCACAGGGAACACCGTACAAATAATGACGTCAGATCTTCAGGGCGTGAACAATAGCTGCTAACTCGAGGTCATGGACCGGATGATTCTTCTCATGAACCTTCAACTGTCTAGACGCGTAGGCGATCACCCTACCATCCTGCATCAATACCGCTCCAAGGCCAATCCTCGAGGCATCACAATAGACAGTGTAGGACCCCAAACCTATAGGCAATACTAATACTGGGGCTGTAGTCAAAGATTTCTTGAGCTTCTGAAAGATCTCCTCACACTCCTCGGTCCACCTGAACGGAGTACCCTTCTGGGTCAATCTGTTCATAGGTGCTGCAATAGATGAAAATCCCTCTACAAAGCGACTGTAGTACCCCGCCAAACTAAGGAAACTACAGATCTACGTAGTTGATGACGGTCTAGGCCAACTCTGCACCGCCTCCACCTTCTTCGGATCTACCTTGATCCTATCACAAGACACTATGTGGCCCAAGAACGTCACTGGATCAAGCCAGAATTTACACTTAGAAAATTTTGCATACAATCTCTTCTCCCTCAAAGTCTGAAGCACGGTCCCCAAGTACTGCTCATGATCCTCCCAAGACTGAGAAAATACCAGGATGTCGTCAATAAACACAATGATGAAGGAATCAAGATAAGGCCGGAACACACTGTGCATCAAATGCATAAAGGCTACTGGGCAATTGGTCAGCCCAAATGACATGACAAGAAACTCATAGTGACCATATCTGGTCCTGAAGGCAGTCTTCAGGATGTCAGGCTCCCGAATCCTCAGCTGATGATAGCCAGAACGCAAGTCAATCTTGGAAAATACCCTGTCACCCTGTAACTGATCAAACAAATCATCGATGCGAGGCAAAAGATACATGTTCTTCACTGTAACCTTGTTCAATTGCCGATAATCAATACACATACGCATAGAACCATCCTGCTTCTTCACAAATAAGACCAGGGCACCCCAGGGTGATACACTAGGTCTGATGAAACCCTTATCAAGCAACTCCTTCAACTCAGGAGGAGCCATACGGTAAGGAAGAATAGAAATGGGCTGAGTACCCCGCAATAAATCAATGCCGAAATAAATGTCTCTATCAGGCGGCATACCCGGAAGATCAGTTGGAAATACATCAGGGAAGTCCCTCACTACTAGGACTGATTCAACTGTAGGGTTATCAACACTGACATCCCTCACATAGGCCAAATACGCATCACACCCCTTCTCCGCCGTCCGTTGAGCCTTAAGAAATGAAATGACCCTGTGGGGAGTATACTCTAAGGTACCCTCCACTCTAATCCTAGTAAGCCTGGCATAGCCAGCATCATGGTCTTAGCGTGGCAATTAAGAATAACATAATGGGGCGACAACCAGTCCATGCCCAAGATAACATCAAAGTCTACCATACTAAGTAATAAAAAATCGGCTCTGGTCTCAAAACCACTAAGAGCAATCAACCACGACAGATATACTCAATCCACATCAAGAGAATATCCCACAAGAGTAAATACATAAATAGGGGAACTCAAAAAATTCCGAGATATCCCAAAATACGGAGCAAAATAAGAAGACACATATGAATACGTAAAGCCTGGGTCAAATAATACTAATACATCCCTATGGCAGGCAGGGACAATACTTGTGATGACTGAATCTGAAGCGATGACCTATGAACGGGCTGGAAAGGCATAGTACCTGGCCTGGCCTCCCCCTCTAGGGCGACCTCAACCTCCCCAACCTTCACCTCGAGCTGAGTGAGGAGGTGGAGTGGTAACTAGGGCTGGAATAATAGCCGGAGGACCAGGTGGAGCATGTGGAGGCTGATAAGTCTGGAGGTGCACCCCTCCTGGCTCTAGGGCAATCCCTAACCATGTGAGGAGTGTCACCACACTCAAAACAACCCCTCGGAGGACGCTGCGACTGAGACTGACTCAAAACTGGCCTGCTGGACTGGCCGGTAATAGCACCTCGAGCAGGAGGCATACTGGATACTGGCGGTGCATAATAGGGCTCCTGAGGTTTGGGAGGAGCTGGAACACCACCGGCCGCTGGAAAAGTTGAATGAACAGGGCGACTCACAAAACCCCTACCATAGCGTGCTGCTGGTGCACGAGCTCCTGAGAAATGACTAGTCTCTTGAGACCTCTTGGCCTCTCTCTCCTCTATGTCCCGAGCAAACATGCCCTCTACCCTCCTGGCAATACTCACTGCCTGCTGATAAGTGATATCCATCTCCAACTCTCTGGCCATACTAGTCCGAATACTGGGGTGGAGTCCCTCAATGAAGCGACAAACCCTCTCTCTGACTGTGGCAACCAAAGCCGGTGCATGACGAGCTAACTCACTAAAACAGACTGCATACTCCGACACAGTCATAGAACCCTAGCGCAGCTACTCAAACCCTGCACGCCAAGCATCCCTGAGGCTCTGAGGGACATAATCGCGTAAGAACATCTCTGAAAACTGAGTCCAAGTGAGAGAGGCTACCTCGTCCGGACTACTCAGCTCATAAGCATGCCACCACTGATATGCCGTTCGCCTCAGCTGGAAAGCGGTAAAAGAAACCCCACTCGTCTCCATAATGCCCATAGTGTGGATAATACGATGAAACTCCTCAAGAAAATCCAGAGCATCATATGAAGCTAGTCCACTGAAAGTAGGTGGGTGGTACTTATTGTACCTGTCAAGTCTGAGCTGCTCTGCCTCAGAAGCAGCTACCCCGGTCTCATGTAGAACCAGAGCCACTGGGGGCATAGGAATAAACTCTGGGGCCTGATCCACCTGGATCCTCTGCTCAGGAGTGCGGGCTACGGGAGTCTGTGTCCCTCCCCCGACCTGAGATGTAGGGGGAGCTATCGAAAGTAGTTCAGCCTGAGTTAGAGTTTTGAACATGCTCATGAACTGAGCTAAAGTCTCCTGGAAGGCTGGATCAGCAACAAGAATCTCCGGTGCCAGCCCTCCAGCTGGAGCTGCTAGGGGCTCTTCTGCCGCAACTCTCGCAGGTGCTCGGGATGCACCACGTGGTCATCCTCTACCCCGAACCCGGCCTATGGCGGCCCTGGCAAGGGGCTCGGATGCCTGATCATCGGTCCTCCCAGTACGACTCCTCACCATCTGTGAGAAAGAATAGAATAAGAGTTTAGAATTTTGATGTCAATAACTCGCACGACAAGGAAATCAAAGAAATATGATTGTTCTTAACAGTTACATAGCCTCCCAAAGATAAGTACAAACGTCTCCGCACCTATCCACATGACTCTAATAAACCGGATTGTGACTCGCGAGTCCTATGATCCTAGACACTTTGATACCAACTTGTTACGACCTAGTTTACCCTCTGAAAGGTATCGTGATGGCACTTAGTCTCTACGACTAGGTAAACCAAATATTATGGGGAAAACTTTAAGAAAAGTACAATAATAAAGAAAATAAGGACATAATCTAAATACAAAACAGTGCCGCTCGGCTTACACAAAATATTCTCCCAGTGACCCGGAATATCACAAAGTCACAAGCTTCTAATAACTACTGTAGCTCTAAACCAGTCTGGAAGTACATAAAAAGACTCTAGACAATAGAGTAGAATGGGACTCTGAGTATTCTGCGGACACGGCAGAATTACCTTGAAGTCTCCTAGAAATCATCAACGCGTACTATCCTCGAGGTTGATAGATCGTACTTGGATCAACACACGAAAACATGTGCAGGAAAGGTCATGAGTACACCACAATGGTACCTAGTAAGTGCCAAGCCTAAACTCGGTCAAGTAGTGACGAGGTTAGGTTAAGTCTCTACCGGAACAAATATATTAAATTTAACAGTAGGAGAGATAAGTAAATTCTACAATAAACAGTTAAGAATATTCTCGAAAACTTAACAGTCAAGGGAGCCCCCAGCTCAGAACAAGGTAAACACAAGGTGGAATCTCCCAGGATACCGTCCAGTAGTTCCAAATGATTATGCAGTGTAGGGGGATCTCCCGGAATACGTCCGTAGTCCCAAAGTAAATATGCAGTACATGGGGATCTCCTGGAATACGTCAGTAGTCCCAAAATAAATATGCAGTATATGGGGATCTCCCGGAATACGTCTGTAGTCCCAAAATAAATATGCAGTACAAGAGGATCTCCCGGAATACGTTCGTAGTCCCAATTTAAATATGCGATGCAAGATAAAATGACAGATATGACATCGAATTTCTACAGTTCATACTAATCACAGATAAGGAAAGTAGGAATTTAACTAAACATGGCGCACAGAGAGTCAAATAAGCAATTAAACACGTAAGCTTGATTTTCTAATCTAAGCTAAACAATTTAACATATTACTGCAATTTAATAGGAGAAGAACGATTTATGTTTTAGGAAGGAAAAATGGGATTTTTGCAATAACGGCATATGCACGTACTCGTCACCTCACGTACATGACGCCCACACAACAAATAATATCAAATATCCTAAGGGAAAAGTCCCCAACACAAGGTTAGGCAAGCCACTTACCTCAACTGCTCAAATTAACTCGATATCACATTCTTGCCACGAGTATCCGACTCCAAATGGACCGAATCTATCCAAATATATTGCATAATGTAAATATAGCTACAAGTAACTCATTTAATTAATTAATCAAAGCTAAAGTGCGAAATTAGGAAAAACACCCAAAAAGTCTCCTCGGGCCCACGCCTCGGAATTGGGAAAAATTTACAAATTACGCCCGTTCACTTACGAGCACAAAAAAACAAAAATCATCAAAATCTCACTAAATTCTCGGATGTTCAATTGGGGAACCTTTACCCCCATTTCCAAACTTTGACCCTCAAATTCCTTAATTAGAAGAGGAAAACTACAATATATTATTGTATTATGATCAAAATAGAGTTAGAATTCATTACCCAATGATTCTCCTTAAAAAAATCCTCGAGAAACCGCCTACTACCGAGCTCGAAATCGATTTTTGTGTTATGAAATTTCAAACCCTCGAACTTTCTATTTCTGCCCAGCGATTTCTGCATCTGCGATTCATGGGGCCGCACCTGCGGTCCCACACCTGCGGAAAAGTCAACGCAGGTGCAAAAATCACTTAAACGGCTGGGTCCACCGGCGACCCCTGTGCTGCATCTGCGGCTCTGCTTCTGCAGACAACCAGCCGCATCTGCGAGCCCAGCATGCCCTGGACCTTTCTGCATCTACGAACTCCCCATCGCATTTGCGAGTCCGCCCCTGCGGACTCCCTTCCGTAGGTGCAAAACACCAGAACCAGCAACACCAGATTTTCCTAAGTCCCAATTTCTTCCCGTTAAGCATCCAAAACACACCCGAGGCCCCGAGACCTCAACAAACCTACCAACCTGTCCTATAACATCATTCGAAGTTAGTCTAGACTTCGAACCACATCGAATAACACCAAAAACATGAATTAAACACAGATTCAAGCCTAAGAACTTAGCATTTTTCCAAATTCTACAAACAACGCCGAAACACGTCAAACCTAGTCCGAATGACCTCAAATTTGAGACACAGGTCACAAATGACACTACGAACCTACAACCACTTTCGGAATTCCGTTCCGAGCTCGATCAAAATTTTCCCTATGGACGAAATCACCAAAAATCTAACTTTCGCCAATTCAAGCCTAAATCTACTACATTCCTCCAAAACACATTCCGGACGCGCTCCTAACCCCAAAATCACACAACGGAGCTAATAGAGTTGACGAAATTCCATTCCAGATCTGTCTTCACACTGTTCTGACTACGGTCCAAATTCTAAGGCTTAAACTCACAACTAGGGACT
Organism: Nicotiana paniculata; assembly: GCA_005239505.1. Classification (NCBI taxonomy): domain Eukaryota; kingdom Viridiplantae; phylum Streptophyta; class Magnoliopsida; order Solanales; family Solanaceae; genus Nicotiana; species Nicotiana paniculata. Next base: position 115,031 of record ML337579.1, read on the forward strand.
AAGTGTCCCAAGACTCTCCGAATTCCATAACCAATTACTCCAGCAAGTCCCAATAGCAGAAACAAACATGGGGAAAGCAGTTATTAAGGTATCGGGGATATAACTCTCAAAAAAACCGGCCGAGTTATTATAGAAAAGGACCGATGACACAACCCAGAATAACCTCAATACTCAACTGCTTTTAAAGAAGAAGGAAACAACAAACTAACTTTAAACTTTTAATATTTTTTGGAAGGTTTTTTCTCTATTCTGGAAAGTATTCAAAGGTGATAGGCTGCTGAAATTTTTTATCTTCCAGCTCTCTTTTTTCTCCTTGATCTCCCCCTGTCTGTAAAGATGTGTAGTTTTTTATATGAGAAGAGGCAATGCATTCATGATTGAAAATCTGTCCATAAGACATATTTCTCACCAAAAATCTGCTCTAACTATTCAAAGGACAGGCTTTTGGTTCAAAAATATGTCCAAAGGACAATTTTTTACCAACTATGAATAGTACTTGGAGCACTATACTCCCAATAGCCTTTAAACAGTAAAAAGTAGCCAAACAAGTACCCTACTATCATGATCAAACATATCTACTCTTCAGCTTTTCAGCAATCAATACCAGACCTAGTTTGCTTCAAACCAAAACTAGAAACATGTAACTAGAACTTAATTAAACCTACCATAAAAGATGTAACTAAAACTTAATGCTGACCTACTAATCAATCAAGAGAGCTTAAAACCTAATGAAAAAAATCAAACCAAGCAATAAACATGTTAGCAGTGAAAAAGTTTCAGTTAAACGAAGACGAAATTGAAAACTGGATAGAACACAAACTAAAATCGACCACTAACAGAATTTACATTATTCCAACTACAATAAAACAATGGTGAAGCAACAATAACAAAAAAAAAATCAGAAACATGGAGGAAAGAATTTGAGTACCAAGTTTATACCAAATTCAAAGGAACTTGAGGCCAAATCAAACAATGAGACGATATCGGGAATCTCGAGTAGTGGATGTCTGACCTTGAAACGCTCGTTTCATTGTGAAAGACGCTAAATTCAATGAATTCGGCATCATACCACAAAGAAACGGGTGTTCTTGGGTCGCGACTAGGCTAAAATAGAGGAGAGGTGGTGCGACAATAGTGTGGCAATAGCGGCGGGATAGTGAGGTGGCCGCCGGAGGTGGCTGGCCAACGGCGGTGCGTTTCTTGGGGGTGAGATTATAGGGAAACTGTAGATCTCTTTGAGATCTACACGTTTATATAGGTTTTATGGGGGTATGGTGGCCGGTTCGTCGTGAAATCAAAGAGGGAAATAGGAGGCGTCTATCTAGGGTTTCGATTTCATGGAATTTAGAGGAGTTTTTGAAGATTTGGGGCTCGGATTAGGAGATAGTGTAAAGAGGGGAAGAGATTGGTATATGTTGGGTGGTGTTTGGACGCCGGCGAACGGCGTCAGGCGGTGGTTCCGCCATGGAGAGGGGTGGCGGCGGCACAGGAGGAGTGGGAGAGAAGAGAGGAGGCTCTAGGGTTTGTAAAATGGCAAAAATCTGATCTTAAAAGGCCTTTTATACGCCCTGTGGAATTAAATCTGGGCCATTGGATCAAGGATAATGGAGGGCTCAGATTTCATCTTGATTTGATTAAACTAAGTGACGTAGTTTCGCCTTGAAACTACGTCGTTTGAATCTTCTCCTAGTAGTCACTCAATTAAACATGATATCACACTCTTTGTCACCTGATCATTTTTATTTTAGTCAATTTTTCCTAATCCTTTCTTATTAAACTATAATTATCCAAATAAATAATTAATTAAATAACTATTCAAATAATCAATTTACTAGATTAATTCACTAATTGAACAATTAGTTAATTCCTAAAATGCACAAATGAAAAAGAACTATTTTTGGTATTTTTATAATAGAAAATATGCAATTAAAAACACAACAATTAAAATAACAAAACATTAATGACTTTAGGAGGTGTTAAAATAGTGCAAAAATTAGGTGTTCACAACTGTCGCTCTTTGCTCGAGAACACGAAGAATTTTTGTGCAAAGAAAAGTGACTGCCATAGCTAAATTTTGCTCACATATCACTCTGATGGAAGCAATTTTTGAAAAATGGTGACCGAACCTTGCTTCCGAGGTTGCCTACATATCCTTATTTACAGGAATCAGGTCAGTGTAGTTCTGGAGATTTTGGTAGCTGGGACTACCGAATAGCTATGATTTCGCTGTTGTTGCTGCAATTTACTGCTTGCTGAGCTCCTTATTACACCAAAGTCAAAATAAAAAAGACTAACTAAGTCTATCAGCTACGAGTTACAAGATTCCTATCAGTGAGTCTTTTGAAGCTTGATCTTGAGTCTTGGCTGGTTCATCATGCAGACTCTGATATGAACCTTGACGCTTGCTAGCTGCAGGTGCTAGTTTATTCTTCTTAGGCTTCTTGGGATCAAGACGGGACATGCAAAGCTCATGACTTCAGTCATGTCTTGAGCAGTCCACATCTTTTCTCCACCTATGCACTTTGGATTCACTTTTTTTCCTTTTCTTTTCCTTATTTTAGATTGAGACTTCTTTTTGGTCATCTCGAACCCTGTGTCTCAAGGTAAAAACCTTCTTAGACACCAAAATCAAACGAATGAAATTTTTCTGCCCCAATTTTCACTAGGAAAATTTCGTGAGTTATTGTAACAAAACTCTAAACTACTTCTTTGTTGAAAGCAATAAAAGGTCAGAAATGGTGTACCCTGAAAAGATCATGATGATTTCTTTTTTGGATGGTGTTCCTTTATCGTCAAAAAGATGTCTCAACTAAGGATTGGTGTACCTTATGTTGGGCAAATGCGCTCAGGGAATGGTATATCCTATATTGGCAAAGATATTAGGGAGTGGTGCACCCTGCATTTAAGATCAAATCAACTAGGGAGTGGATACCCTATATTTGAAAGAAGACTAGGGAGTGGAGACCCTATGTCTAAAATAAAATCAACTAGGGAGTGGAGACCCTATGTTGAAAAAGAAGACTAAGTTGAAAAGGAGACTAGGGAGTGGAGACCCTATGTCTAAAATAAAATCAACTAGGGACTAGAGACCCTATGTTGGAAAAGCGGATAGGAATGGTGACCCTATGTCAAAAATAACATCAACTAGGGAGTGAAGATCCTATGTTGGAAAATGCAGCTAGGGAATGGTGTACCCTATGCTAACATGCGACTGTTTTTTTTTAATTAAGCAAAAGCATTTTTTTTAAATAAATTGCCCCAGTGCTTATTTTCTGAGAGCATGAACAAATGAACTTTTTTCTTTCTTTTTTTTTAATCCAAACTTTTTTTTAATTATCCTGAGAAAAGATTCATCAGACTAAGACTTTGTATCCTAGGAGAAAATTCATCAGATTAGGTTTTCTTATCTTAGGAGAAAGATTCACCAGACTAAGATTTCTATCCGAGGCGAAAATTCATCAGATTAGGTTTTCTATCTTAGGAGAAATATTCATCAGACTAAGAATTTTATCCTAGGAGAAAGTTCATCAGACTAGGTTGTTTATCTTAGGAGAAAGATTCATCAGACTAAGACTTCTATCCTAGGAGAAAGTTCATCAGACTAGGTTGTTTATCTTAGGAGAAAGATTCATCAGACTAAGACTTCTATCCTAGGAGAAAGTTCATCAGACTAGGTTGTTTATCTTAGGAGAAAGATTCATCAGACTAAGACTTCTATCCTAGGAGAAAGTTCATCAGACTAGGTTGTTTATCTTAGGAGAAAGATTCATCAGACTAAGATTTCTTGTCTTAGGAGAAAGATTCATCAGGCTAAGATTTCTATCCTAGGAGAAAGTTCATCAGACTAGGTATTTTTTTTATCTTAGGAGAAAGATCCATCAGACTAAGATTATCCTAGGAGAAAAATTCATCAGACTAAGATTTTCATTGGAAGGAAAGATCCATCAGACTAGGATGCATTACCCTAGGAGGAAAATGTGAAGAGAAATGACATGATTTTATGCATATTAGAAAGACAAATAAAGGCAAAGATTTGAGAAACTTCTCTTTGTTGGTTTTTTTTTTGAACCACTTTCCTTACACTAGTTTGTTCTTGTTTCAAACAAAGAAAATTTTGTCAGTTTTGAAAGTGGCGGTCGGCTTGTGGCCTTGAGTCTTGGGCAACTTGGCTTTTGCTCAATCAGCTTGAGTCGGTTTCAAGAGGCTTTTCCTCTGCATCAACTCTGATTTATTTACACCCAGTACCATCTGTATTTATGGCTCAATCAGCCTTATCCCAACTAGAGATCTTTGCTTAGGTGACTTTTTCTGATATCTTGAATGGTTTTTGCTTTTGGAGCAATTTTTCTGTCAAAGAGAATCACAACCAGTAAGTGCCTTTTGCATGATGTGCACACTTCATAGGCCTTGTTCATTACTTCAGAAAGACCCTGATTAACCTTGAGGTTATCTTTGCTTGCTTTAGCCAAGTACATTGACAAGATTCTTTTGGGGGGGGGGGGGAGCATTTTCATGAATCCTCAAATCATGTTGACTGTAACAACTGAGTGTGTTGGCCAAATTTACTTTGTGCAACTAAAAAGGTGGTAGCAAATTTTAAAATATTCTCTTGCTTGTTTTGACAAGGACTGACTCAGAGTGAAGGGACACAATGATGCAAAGAAACAGTATTAACAAGAAATGCCCCTGTCGGGAAGGACAGAAGGAAGAGTTTTTTTTTCTTTTCTCTTTTCTTTTTTCTTTTTTATTTTTATTTTGCGGTAAATAGCCTTAATGATCATCATATGCATTCTGGACTTAACGGCCTGATCTATCAAACTGACCAAATCTTCCCTTTTACCATTCTTATGACTTTGAAGTCAGGCTTGTTCGCGCCAATCCTTTGCATCAACTTCACGACTCACTATCGACTAGTGGTGCCCCAATGGGTTTTAACCAACAAGTCTCTCTCATTTATTCATCTCTGCTTATCGTCGTCTTATAGTGCTCGTGAGAATTTTCACTATTAAGGCTCTCTCATTTTGTCTTCTTTATTTTTCTTTTTCTTTTGCTTTGTTTTGTGAGAACCTGACAGTGTTCTATGTCGTGTGACAACCGTTGCTCATTGCATGCTTCTCTTGGCATTCTTGAAGGCATATCAAGAGGTCTATTTGGAAGGATTTTTTGGATAGGGTTGGAAAGGACGACATGGAGGCTTAAAGTAGACTCAAAATGAGGGGGTCGTAGACTTACAACTCTTGGAATCGACTATTTCAAAAGTGAAATAAAAACATTACCCCAGTTTCAGATATTGGGGATTTTTTTTGGATTCTTTTTTCTTTTTTTATTTTTTGAATTCTTATTTGGTTGGACCGAACCGTGTAAGGCTGCCTACGTATCATTTTTTAAAGGAATCAGGTCAAACATAGTTCGTACATCTAGCCTAACTATTTTTTATATTTCTTTCTTTCTTCTTTTTTTCTCTTCTTTTTTTTCATTTTTTTTCTCAAAACAAATTACCCCAACTTCTATTTTCTGGACGCATGGACATTTGACTGTTCTTTTTTTTTTTTTGAACTTTCTAAGAGTTGCCCCAGTTTGTACTCTTGGGGCATGGATTTTTTTATTTTTATTTTATATTTCATTTTTTTGGACTTTTGAATCTAAACTTGATTCCGAAAGAGGGTGGTCAAAGAAAATAACACAAGATCAAAAGGAGTAACAAAGGGTATAAAGTGTTTGGATAGCAGAAAAGGGCCTCCCAGCCTTGAGAACACCAAACATATTATCCTTTGGTGATCAGAACATTGATGAACATGTCGGTCTCCTTGGTGTGTCATGGTCGAAGAACACTTTCCATCTATTAATCTCAAACTTTCCACCAAACTCAATAGGTTCTTCCTAAAACCCGATCTTCACAATGATTTGAAGGTGAATTTTACTCGAGCTTAATTCCAAAGTATTTCGACTCTTTATTCATCCTCAAAAATGTCTTTTTCTCAGTTATCCAATTCAAGCTTAAATCAATTTTCTAAGATCTGGCCAAAATTTTCGCATGCATGTCATGTCACTAGAACTAGGGGCAAAAGAACTAAGCATATAATGACACAAAAGGATAAAATGTATTTCATTGAGTAAAGGACGAAAGGGTTTAACAACAAGACAAACAATCTAAAATCCGGGTAACAATCCTAAAATAACCCAGATAATGAAAATATCAACAGAACAAATAGACAAGACTCACACGGATAAAATAGAGGAATAGAAGGGTTTGACTCAATAAAATAAATAAAATTTGGATCACAACCCTAAAATAACCTAGATAATAGAAAAAACATCAAAACAAGCTACCAAAATTCCTTCCTAGTGAGGAAGGAGTGACTTTTCAATTGCTAAGCTTCACATTTAGCCACAAAATTGCTCATCAAAATCACCAGGGCCTTATCTAATGTCAATATCATTAACTTCAATCAGCAAGTTCCCGAGAGGATACTCATGTTCCATGTTGCCACGTATCATCCCCACAAAGTGTGCATCATCATGTGCAGGTAAAGGATCCTGCGGGATATTCTGGGTGTCACTGTCTTGGATCACAATCAATTTTTCTTGGATAATCCTTTTTATTTCTCTTTTCAAATCTCGACAGCTTTCAATATTGTGCCACGGGGTATTAGAATGGTATTCACACCTTTTATAAGGATCAAATCTTCTTGTACGTTGGTCCACATGATTTGGAGGAATAGGTGCAATCATGTCATAGTGATTTAATTTCTCAAACAAGCTTTCATAGGATTCTCTGATTAGTGTAAAATTATCTTTCAACCTTTGTTCCCCTCTATACCCCTGACTTGGATGTGGGTTATATGGCACTTGAAAATTTTGTGGAGGCTGGTAGAGATTTTTCGTTGCTGGTACTCGCCTTCTGGGATGTCTTGGTGGCTGGACAACATACTGAGGTGGAGCAACAGAGTAGTGTGGGTTCTGAGATGGGTAGTAGTGCTCAGGGGAATCATAGGAAAATATACGAGGCTGCTCATACCTTCGAGATGTTATCCTAGGACCTCTTCTCGACCCTGACGTCATCATGGTTTCTTCATCCTTCTCATTTGTGTCACTAAAATTACCAGATTCAATTTGAACAGACTGAGTTTCAGCTTTAAGAGTTGCTTGACTTATAATTGTACCTGTCTTAAGGCCATTCTCTACCATTTCTCCCATTTTGATTGCTTTCGATAAGGATTTGCCAACTGCGGACACCATATTTTGAAAATAATCTGGCTCTTGAGCCTGAAGGAAGATAGTGATTAGCTTGTGGTCGTCCATGGGTGGCTTAACTCTAGCCGCTTGCTCTCTCCATTTAATGGCATATTACCTGAAACTTTCAGTTGGTTTCTTCTTCAGGTTGGAAAGGGAATTGCGGTCTGGGGCGATGTCGATGTTGTATTGGAACTATTTGACAAAGGCCTGGGCCATGTCATCCCAGACATACCAGCGAGATGTGTCTTGATCCATAAACCATTCGGAGGCTCCTCCTGTAAGGCTTTCCCCAAAATAAGCCATCAACAATTCTTCCTTTCCTCCCGCACCTCTTAGTTGATTGCAATACCTTTTCAAGTGGGCTATGGGGTCTCCATGACCATCATACTTTTCAAATTTAGGGTCTTGAAACCAAGTGGCAAACAAACATCGGGGAACATACATAGATCCATGAAGGCAATAGTCTTTTGACCTGCCAACCCTTGCATGTTTTTCAACTGTTGTTCTAAGCTTCTTATTCTTTGGGTCATTTCTTCCCGTGCCATTTTTCGGGCAGGCTTCTCAATCTTTGCAGGAAGATCAAATAGGTACGAGTGGTACTGAAGAGAGTGGTACTGTTCTTGCTGGGTAGCAAATTGGTGACTATGAGTTTTCCTCTGCACCACCATCGGCTGTGGGATGGTGAAAATGGGCATAACAGTAGTGGTTGTTTGATTGGTTGTCAATGGTACACTTTGGGAGTGCGCAACAGAAGTAGTCGTACAGTTGGGATAAAGACTGAACCCAAGTGGATAAGATTGATCAGACAATGAGACCGGAGTGGTAGTAGTCGAGATGAATGTGAACTCTGGGAAACCATGAATAGGGAAAGGCGGTCCTTGGCCATTGGCCCATGCTTGACACATTTCAGTCATTTGCTGCTTCAGTATTCTATTTTCCTCAACCACAGTAGACTCTTGTCGAATCCTCTGACCCTGAGTCGCTTGACAACTCGTAACAACTTCGATGTCGGTTGTCATTGGCATTTCTTCTTTTGGACCTTATGAATTATGGATGTGTTGCAGCTTAACACAAACCGACTACCTCATACTTTCTTCGCAATTCAAAATAAAAGACACGTTAGAATGGACTCAGTCGGTACTTATTATTATCATTCTTCTTTTTTTTTACTTTTTTTTTCAAAGTCATTCGATCGAACCTGATGTGGCTTGCTTACGTATCATGTGGGAACATGAATCAAATCTTGCGTAGTTCGGAAAAATCATGAATAAAGTAAATAAACTCACTCTTTCTTTAGATTTTGGATTTTGGGTTTTGTTTTAAAAAAATAAATTCTTAAAGAAAGACTTGTAAAGAAGAAATAAAATATTTTTGGGTTTCAATCATTTTTGGCTTTTTTTGTTGAGAATTTTTAAATAGAGACTTCTAAAGAAGAAAGATTTTTTTAAAAAAATTTGAATTTCGATTTTTTAAATTTTTTGGAGAAATACTTCTAAAGAAGGAAAATATATATATATATTTTGGATTTTGATTTGATTTGATTTTTCGAATGAAAGACTTCTAAAAAGAAAGAAAATATTTTTTCTTTTAAATTCTTTTATTTGGGATTTTCTAAGGAAAGACTTCTCAAGAAGGAATTAAAGAAAAATATTTTTGGATTTTTGAAAATCAAGATCTCAAAAAAGACTTTTCTAAAGAAGAAAGTGAAGGAAAATATGTTTGGATTTTTTGAAAATTGTGGGCCGGAATCGATGAGGTTTGCCTACGTATCTCGCATTCGGTGAGAATCAAACCTGCGTAGTTCTGTACAAAACTTGACCAAATTTTTTTTTGGACACCTCTTGCCGGATTAGACCTTTTTTTTTTTTAAAATTTAGTGAAAACGAATCATTTGTACAAATATGGGGAATGATTTCTTTTTTCAATTCTGCTCAACTAATTTTTTAAAGTCGGTCAACAAATGTAAGCAAGCCTTCTGAATGGTGCAACAAATAGCATATAAGTGGACAAGATAGTCTCAAAAAGGATACCTGTCCTATACGGACCTGGTCCCTTTGCCGAGCTTCGCTAAGTATATTGCACATGATGCAGCAAAAAGATCCTACTAGGGATAACCAGGCATGCGACTTGTTCTTCTAGGTTTTAAAAATCCTAGGGGATGAAGTGTATCTAGACTGGCCATAATACGAGCGGACAACTCAAGTTGGGAAGGGTAGCGTACTGGGAGCAATACTTCTCCGGCTTAACTACTGGACCCTTCCCGTTCTTAAATATGGGTGACTAATAATTCTTCACCGGGAGCCCATGCTCACCAACTTTATCTCAAAAAGGAATGGGGTGCGTATCCACGATTCCTGGGGTGGTATTCTGAAGACTCAGAAGGGTGCGCAAGAAGACAATTTATAATACAGTTCAACAATATCAAAGTGATAAAGAGCAGGCAAGTAGCATATTAGGCCCAAATAAATCACAGTATAAACCAAATTTAATAAAGTCAAATAAAATCAATGTACAAGCTCTAATTCTTGAATTTCTCCAGCAGAGTCGTCAGAGCTGTCACACCCCTTTTCTACCCCCTATAAAGATATATGTATGGATTGTGGGTTAAATAGTTTTTCCAATTAAAGAGACAAATTTAAGTAGGGATTGTTTTATTTACAGAGTCGCCACTTGGAATTGATTTTTGAGTGTTTCAAGTCACCTTTATTTGAATCCCTAGTCAATGGAAGATTTGACTCTTTTATTATTGGTCTGCGAAAACAAAGTCCGGATAAGGAATTATGTTGACCGGGGAGAAGGTGTAAGGCATTTTCCAAGTCACGTGGTTCTAGCACGGTCGCTTTATTGACTACATTTAGCTTTAAATTAATTTTAAATAAACTGTGCTTTATTTGGTTTTCATATTTTGCCTATTTTCGCCTTTATTGTTGATGACTTCATTAATCTCAAACAAGGACGAGTATGCCCTATCCTAGCTTACACTAAATAAGACGAATATCCCCGACCTTGGCTTGTTTGTCGCACCTAAAAGTGGAGCCTACTCGAAGTTAATTAAATAAAACTTTTAATTACTTGAAATAATTGAAACAAGACGTGCCCTTACGACCTTGTCCTTTTATTTATATCTTTATTCTGAAGCGAGTATTCCCGACATCGATTAAGACAAAAATTATTTATCTTAGTTAAGACAAATTACTATAGGGGTTAGATTATGAAAAAATAATTGATCATCTTTATCGTAAAAGAAAATTCCTATTGGTAGCTCAATGATGGAAAGACAATTTATAAAACTTAGTTAATATTGAATTTACTTATAACCTTATTCTTATTATTGTTGTTATTCATTAAAATGACGAAACTAATATAAAGTTACATTTGTTCCTAAAATATGCCTAGCGCTTTTATTAAAAAGATCATATTAATCTTATTTATAAAAAGAAACATTATGACTGTTGTTGGAGTTACTTGATGGAATTTGTTGAGCTCTAAGTAAAATTAATTCCCAAAGATACATTCAGAACTTGAAATCAAAAGATTATATCATCATTAAGACCGACAAAGGAGAAAACTAAAATACAAATAAATATTTCATCAACCCTAGGTAAACAAAAATACAACAAACTAAAAATATTTATGATAAGAAAGGAGAGGATAAAAGAAAAACGTTGCAAGCAGTTCAAGAAAACACGTGAATCTGAAAAGTATTCAGTTCCAACCACCAATGAATGCCATAACATATTTACACAAGCATATAAAAATCCAGTAAGATTCAGACCTTTTGAGATGCAATTTTCTTTACTAAGCTCTAACTCTTAATCACTTATTTTCACAAGAAAGTAAACTCAAAATATCAAACAGGATTAAATGGCTAAAGCTACTACTCATAGCAGATGCCATACTTAAAAAATGAAGAAAACATTTCAACACTTAAACTTTATGGAGGAATTAAAAAATAATAGCATTTTTATTTTTTAGCTTTCATGGTTAGCATTTATACATGAACAAACACTACTTTTAGTAGTATAAGGATCTAACAAGAAAGTTGCAAGAACATTCAGAGATCAAGTAAGGACTCCATGCTTCTATTTCTTTGAAAATGAACCATTTTACAAGCTAGAAAAGTTACCTAGATTGCAGATTTGAAGACAAGACAGCAGTAATCATTTCGTCCTAACTCAACGGCTGTCAAATACAGCTTAAAACCAGCATCAACATCAGTGAAAAGGACCGATGAAACAACCCATAATAACCTCAATACTCAACGACTTTTAAAGAAGAAGGAAACAACAAACTAACTTCAAACTTTTTATATTTTTTAGAAGGTTTTTGCTCTTTCTGGAAAGTATTCAAAGGTGATAGGCTGCTGAAATTTTTATCTTCCAGCTCTCGTTTTTCTCCTTGATCTCCCGTTGTCTGTAAAGATGTGTAGTCTTTTATTAGATAAGAGGCAATGCGTTCATGATAAAAATCTGTCCATAGGACATTAAATCTGCTCTAACTATTCAAAGGACAGACTTTTGGTTCAAAAATATGTCCAAAGGATAATTTTTTACCAATTGTAAATAGTACTAGGAGCAGTATACTCCCAATAGCCTTTAAACAGTAAAAATTAGCCAAACAAGTACCCTACTCTCATGATCAAATATATCTACTCTTCAACTTTTTAGCAATCAATACCAAACCTATTTTGCTTCAACTCAAAACTATAAACAAGTAACTGGAACTTAATTAAACTACCATCAAACATGTAACTAAAATTTAATTCTGATCTACTAATCAATCAAGAGAGCTTAAAACCTAATGACAAAAATCAAACCACGCAATAAACATGTTAATAGTGAAAAAGTTTCAATTAAATAAAGACGAAATTGAAAACTAGATAGAACAAGAACTAAAATCGACCACTAACAGAATTTACATTATTCCAACTACAATAAAACAATGGTGAAACAACAATAACAAAAAAAATTAGAAACATGGAGGAAAGGATTTGAGTACCGAGTTTATACCAAATTCAAAGGAACTTGAGGCCAAATCAAACAACGAGACGGTATCGGGAATCTCGAGTAGTGGATGTCCGACCTTGAAACGCTCGTTTCATTGTGGCAGACACTAAATTCAATGAATTCGGCATCATACCACAAAGAAACGGGTGTTCTTGGGTCGCGACTAGGCTAAAATAGAGGAGAGGTGGTGCGACAATGGTGTGGCAATGGCGGCGGGATAGTGAGGTGGCAGCCGGAGGTGGCTGGCCGACGGTGGTGCGTTTCTTGGGGGGTGAGATTATAGGGAAACTGTAGATCTCTTTGAGATCTACACGTTTATATAGGTTTTGTTGGGGTATGGTGGCCGGTTCGTCGTGAAATCAAAGAGGGAGATAGGAGGCGGCTATCTAGGATTTCGATTTCACGGAATTTAGAGGGGTTTTTGAAGATTTGGGACTCGGATTAGGAGAGAGTGTAAAGAGAGGAAGAGATTGGTATATGTTGGGTAGTGTTTGGACGGCAGCGGCAGGCGGCAGGCGGAAGGCAGCGGTGCCGCCATAGAGAGGTGTGGCGGCGGCACGGGAGGAGTGGGAGGGAAGAGAGGTGGCTCTAGGGTTTGTAAAATGGCAAAAATATGATCTTAAAAGGCCTTTTATATGCCAAGTGGAATTAGATCTGGGCTATTGGATCAAGGATAATGGAGGGCTCAGATTTCATCTTGATTTGATTAATCGAAGTGACGTAGTTTCGGCTTAAAACTACGTCGTTTGAATCTTCTCCTAGTAGCCGCTCAATTAAACATGATATTACACTCTTAGTCACTTGATCTTAATTTTAGCCAATTTTTCTTAATCCTTTCTTATTAAACTATAATTATACAAATAAATAATTAATTAAATAACTATTCAAATGATCAATTTACGAGATTAATTCACCAATTGAACAGTTAGTTAATTCCTAAAATGCACAAATGAATAAAGAACTATTTTTGGTATTTTTATGATAGGAAACATGCAATTAAAGACACAACAATTAAAATAACAAAACACTAATAACTTTAAGAGGTGTTAAAATAGTGCAAAAGTTAGGTGTTCACAGTTTGTTTATATGTGGATGATATGTTGATAATGAGTAACGACATTGCTAACATAAATGCTACTAAGTGCATGCTTACTAGTAAGTTTGATATGAAAGACTTAGGAGTTGCCGGTTTAATTTTGGGAATTAAGATCCTTCAAACTCCTCAAGGTCTAGCTTTGTCTCAATCTCATTATATTAAAATGGTACTTGAAAAGTTCAAATATTTGGACTTTAAAGAATCAAAAACGCCAATTGATTTAAACCATATTCTTGTAAAGAATAAAGGTCAAAGCAAGTCTCAATTGGAATATGCTCGAGTTTTGGGAAGTTTGATGTACATTATGAATTCTACACGACCTGATATAGCTTGTGCGATAATTAAGCTTAGTCGATATACAGGTAATCCCAACCAAGCTCCTTGGATAGCAATAAAACGAGTTTTGGGATATTTGAAATATACCCAAGACTATGCATTGCATTAAAATAATTATCCCGCAGTTGTTGAGGGATATAATGATGCATATTGGATCACCGGATCAACGGAATCAAAATCCACAAGTGGATACATTTTTACCATTGGCGGAGGAGCAGTGTCTTGGAAGTCGTCCAAACAGATATGCATCACCCGCTCTACAATGGAGTCTGAGTTTATAGCTTTAGACAAGGCCGGTGAAGAAGTTGAATGGCTCCGGAATTTCTTAGAATACATTCCATTTTGACCAAAACCTGCGGCACCTGTATGCATACATTGCGACAGTCAAGCAACAATAGGAAGGGCTGAGAGCGTTATGTATAAAGGGCCTACTTAGAGAGGTGGTTGAGAAGTAATCAAAGGGAATGGGACTATGGCCGAGGACAAGTCACTGTGGCGGTAACTCTACCTAGAAGACTGGAGATCCCAAGATCTAGGTTCAAGGAGATCAAACAAAATCATTAATGACGGTTCAACATTGTCAAATAAAATTTCTTTTTGGTCCATTCTCGTGATGAGACAATGTTCAATACCAAGGATAAAACGTTAAGGCTTTTTAATGGTTTCTAAATTTGATATGGGGTATATCAAATAGTGTATCTACGGGATAACACGCTTAGCAATCATCTATGTAAGTGTGAAGTGTAAGCCGCTTCAAGGAGAATTCTGTAAGACCAATTTTCTACGCACTTATGAAGCAGGTGGTGTTCATGGCTGAAACGAATACAACAATGAGAACCAAAGATAGCTAAGGGTTGATTGTGTGACTTATGGTTGTTTAGGTATACATCAAAGTTCGACGGTTCAAAGATATCAAATCTACCGATTGACCGAGTATATCCGACATAATCTCACTGCGGAAAGTTCAAAGGAAAACCTACTTATCCAGATGTGATTAATCCTTAATTGCAAATCACAGAGTATTTTCGTGCATGTTTTTCCACATATTTCCATTCCCCATTCATGTGGGGGATTGGTGCGCTTTTATTAAGGTGTGAATGAAAAATGGAAAAGGCACCTCTTGGGTGTGAATGGGAAATGGAAGAAACACCTCTTGGATTGCACCTCTTCATCTCACCCTTTCATTGGGGGTGTGAATGCGAAATGGAAGAGGCACCTCTTGGGTTGCACCTCTTCATCTCACCCTTTCATTGTCTATAAATAGGGAGGCTTAGCCTCATTTTCCACCACTGAAAAATCTGAAATCTCTCTCCTCAATTTTCTGCATACTGCATTGGTTTTTCAAAAGCAAAACGTAAGTATTTTGTGTGATTTGCTCTGCCATTTGAGTTCGCAAAAATTCTATGATTTGAAGTGCCGCTATCACAGAATAGTTATTCCGTTCAATCATGAGAGGAATTAATCCGCAACCTTAGGCATTGTGAGGGGATTAAATTCCTTAAGGAACACAAAAAACTTGTGGGTTCAAAATTTTTTCTACTTTGTTTTTCCTTAAACTAACGTTTATTAATTTACTGGTTTTGAATACAGAGTGATAACAAAAACATTGTCATATGATCATATCTCACCTAATCCTTCTCTATGAATGATGATTTTGGGGTATATTCCTTTCTTCTATTTTGGTTGTTTTGTCACGACCTAACTTTTGTTAGCTGACATTAGTCTCTCGCCTAATAGTGTAACATAACATATAGTTTTTTTTTTTGTTTCCAATTTAGTGTTCGGTATCTATATTGAGGTCCGATTAAATTTAAATTTGCGTCGAAAAATCCCATATTAGGGAATAAAGCACTCCCTAATAAAGGTGAGTGTAACATATAGTTGATCATGTGAGAAATTATGTGCAACAGATATACAACTTTAAAAATTGATTAGCCTTGTACATGTACATTTTTGAACAATTTAGGTTGTTGTGACATAGTAAAATGACCTACATTTGTTTAAACTAGTACCTAATATGTTTCATAACTTATAGACATAAAATACAATTATACTTAAATTTATCGTTATTGCTTACTAATTCAAGTAATACACACACACACACACACACACATATATATATATATATATATATATATATATATATATATATATATATATATATATNCGTAATTGGAATGAATTTATAGTTAGAATGAATTTATATTAATCTTTTGGTGAAAAAATTTATTAACTTCTACTTACATAACCTTCGTGTTTTTGTAGTTGTGCATGTGTATTTTTCTTCTTCTTCTTCTTCGTCGTCGTCGTTCTTTATTTGTATTCTTATTGGCAATTAATCTCTCTTTTTAAATCTTACTAAAAGACATGACTTTATGGTTGAAATAAACTTACCTTCTATGTGTAGGAGAGGTTTAATACACCTAAATATAATTAGAGTTGAAAATGAACAAACTTTTCTAGTGTAAAATAAAAGTGCTCGTAATTCTAGAATTGAAAAGAATTAAAAACTCAAATTTCTAAAATTTAGGAAAATAATTTAGTGATTATTCCTAAATGGTAGGGAATTAATTAAATAGTTATTTTTAAATATTACCAAAATAATCAAATGCTGCTTAGTACAATGTAGGTGCTATTTTAAAAAGGTAAAAACGACATTTTACTAAGGATTTTATGCTTAAATATCTCTAAATTATATAGAATGTTCCATGTTAATAGTAATGGTTTTCAAAACTTCCTACGGGATTGTTAGCAGAGTAAATGATAACGTTTGAAAGCTAACATGGAAGTATGTAATATGTTACGTTACTAAAATAAGCGAATAAGTATATAAGGTAACACTTTAATTTATTTTAAAGTCCTAAATATTAGGACACCTTACATAATTCAAATAAGAAAATATTTAATAAGTAAATTTTCAGTTGTTTTAGAAGTCCTAATTATTAAGAAAAATTATCAAAATTACGATTTTGTCTAATGAAATTTATTTTTAAAGAGTAAAAATACGAATAATATTTCGTTAAAAGAATTTGTGTTTTTAATATAGTGTAGGTATATGTATATATATATGAAGAGAGGCCTTTAACTCCGCCTCCGTCCATGTATCTAGTCAGAGAAAGAGGTTGCATATTAGAATTCGTTAAGCTCCCTTTTGGATATAGATTTTTTCATTCTTTTCAAATAAACTTTGAAAATTTTGTTTGTTCATGAAATTTAATCAATTTTTTTAAAAAAAATTAAAAAAAAGTTTTCAAGTTCCAAAACTGGTTTTGGGTGAAAATTTTCTTCCACACACAAAATTTCAACTCTTTTTCAAGTAAAATGCATGTCCAAGCATACTTTTAACTTTCAAAAGTTATTTTTCAACACGACTTTAATTTTTTTTTTAAGTTCCAATTAAATCTATGTCCGAACGCTAGCTAACTTATGCAAGGTTCTAGCTGGAAAAGGTAATTGAACTTAAAATTACAAAATTCAGTATTAAAACAACTTCAGAAAACAATCTATTATATATGATTTTTGCTTTTTATTTCGTTCGAATTTAAGGGCTAATAGTAAGTACCAAGGTCGAGAAGAGTGTCGATATCGATCTTGATCATATATTAACTTTATCTTCTTTTTTTCTTGATTCAAAAGATAATTTTGTTAATACTACTTCATCAAATTACATAAAGGAACTTCTCTAGATGTTTTTAGTTGATCAACATAAGTCTAGTACATAATAGTACTTGACTAAAGGCAAAATGAGGAGGAGAATGAAAAGTAAAAAGATATTTTCATCTAGATCTTCAGTTGAAGTTTTCTCAGAACTTCTCTTGGTCAAACAATGTACAACCATATTTCTTTCCCTTTCCCTATAAATTTGCAAAATGTTTGAGCTAGTTAATTAAGTTGCTCAATAGGAACCAGAGCATATGAAAGTATCTAGTAGAGTTGGAATTTAACATTGGAATAACCTTACTTGAGTCTATGTTCATTTAATTTCTAGAATGTGATAATTATGTGTTATGGCCATTTTTGAGACCTTGATGAACAAGAGCAACAATTTCAAATTCAGCAATGAAATAAGCTTGTATACAGGTGAAACTGGACCCATGAGACGGCCGGTTTTTTATAAAATAAATCGAGTAAGGGACGTGATGATGAGGAGCCGAAATCGAGGTAAGAGAGAGGTAAGGGACTCATCGAGACAGATCCCGGGGGCGCGACGGCCGTCCTCGAGAATATCGGGGCCGTGAACTCGGTATCAGTCCAAATCTTGAAAGACTTCAGAGAGCATTATCGGGCGACCGAACTTGATTAACAGGAGGCTGTGATATCCTTGACCGGCCCGGTATTGCAACGTGGATCTCGGCACGTACCGGCGGAAATTCGATGATTAGTTAAACAGAAGATTTTTTTATCTTTTATGGAATTGTACCTAGAATAGGACTTCCCTACTATATAAGGGGGGAGGGGGGCTGATTATTCATTAGGACATTGTAACACGCATACCAAGGCAATATGCTGTTATTTTCTGTTATTCAAAGCTCTTACGTTTGTTGATTAGTGTTTCATTATTAGACGAGGTATCGAAACTCCTTAAAATATGATCCATTCGGGAGGTTAAGTACCCTGATTGGTTCGCAAACGTAATGGTAGTCCCTAAAAAGGCAAATAAATTAAGAAGGTGTGTGGACTACAATGTCACGACCCCAGTTCGCCCTCCGTGAACATGTCGTGATGGCACTTATTCCCTAAAACTAGGTAAGCCTAACAATGCGGAAATACAACGTAACTTGCGGAATAATTAATTAAAACTGAACAACTAAAGAAAGACTGTATATAAATGTCGCTCGGCATATACCACTCAAAAATAATGCGAAAGTCTACAATATCACCCCAAAACCCGGAAACTCACGGAAACACAGGCTAAAGAATAATACGCTGCTCTAACTCCAGAATGTCTAAAGAAATGTAAGGAGGAAAAGCTTTCCACAAAAGCTGGAATAAGATAGAGACTCCGGGTCTGCGGACGCGGCAGATATACCTCGAAGTCTCTGCTGGGTCTCTCAACCTCGGGGATAGTGCGCCTGGGTGGAGGTACCTGGATTTGCACATGAAATACATGCGCAGAAGGGGCATGAGTACACCACAGCGGTACTCAGTAAGTGCCAAGCCTAACCTCGGTCGGGTAGTGACGAGGAAGGTCAGGGCCCTACTGAGGTTAAACAATATAATAGGAATTTACAGTATGAAACCAGACTGTATAATGAGTACATCAGTGAAATAATATAGGTCAACAAGGCAATAACAAAACACAAGAACAAATTAAACACGGAATATGAACAACTCAATAACAATGGTAACAATGAGGATCTCCCAGGATACCG